>MU882644.1:0-24456 GCA_036418205.1 Ostertagia ostertagi
TAGGTCTTTCAGTATGTCAAGCTGCTTCAGGTTCCTGAAATAGTAATTTAAGAGAGGTTGTAACGCTCAAGGGTTGGAAACTCGCAGCACTGAGAAAAGTAGAAAAGGCTGTTTTTTGAATAGGTGAACTAAAAGAAGCTTCGTTTGCTATTAAAGAGACAATTTTCAGGTTGAATAAGTCTTCTTTCTCATCGCACCCACGGATATCTTTCACTGAGCGACCTCTCTCACTAAAAGGTCTCTGGCCGGTTAGAGGCAACTTAAATGGCACCACCCGAGTCAACCGCCCGTTGCGCAAAGAACAACGAGGGCGTCGCTTGGCCAACGGAAGGGAGGGGGTCGTAACTCAAGTACCATCACAAAATTTGAAGGTGCCAAGGCATGGCTAAGTGGCAAAGGAGGACAGACTTTCAACTACCACTGCGACTACGCACCACAGACGATTGAATGGCGCATCCCAGAGCGAGATTTCTTACTAAAATACGTCATGTTCCAGTGAGCACAAGCGAAAAAATTCTTCCAGAGAAACTCCATGCTCCTAGAAAAATCAAAGTGGAGGGAGGTGTAGCGAATCCGATGGATCAACCTTTTAAGTCCCATAGAATCCTCTGGCGGGAGAAAGGTTCCCCTTTCCCCAAGACGGTGAGAGCACGGAACGCGGAGAAGGAAATACTTTTAGAGGGGAATAACTTTCTTGCAACATACTTTTTTGACTTGTTGAGGTAGATTTGAACTGTGCCTGAGGTGCGCTTTCAGAAAACTACAAGGACCTAACACACCGGAAAGTAAAAAGGATAAAGCATTTGCCGTTAATCCCTTTTGGGATGCGGCACGCATTCTACTTCCATTTGTACATTCGTAGTGGCGTTTGAATGCGATGTGGCCTATACAATGACTTGCGGGGGCCAGCCGATGTACAAGTCAGTGTTTTTTATCCTCCCAGACAAGTCTGGTACCAATTAACCGACCCCGGAGGGATGGAAGGCTTGGTTGGCCCGGGCGACTCACGACCCAGGATTTGATCCCCGGACCGCTCGCGTGGTAAGCGTGCCACTTGCCACTACACCACTTCCGCCCTGAAACAAATACGAAACCTTATTCGAGTGAATCCCATTCCGTATGGCTCCAGAACTATGCCTTTGAAGAAGCTGAACATTAATCAACAATTGAACACCGCATTGCGCGATAGTGCTGCATTGCTCCGCTAAGATTAAAACCGCCATTTCTTTCCAAATGTCACCAAAATCCATGCTATAAGAACTTGCCCGAGCTGCGCTTTTGATAAGTCGAACTCGCGATGTTTCTTATGAGTTGATTGAAAGTCTACTTCAATTCACAATATTTGGAATCAAGCCGATCAGCTGCACTTGAATTCGGATAGCATCGTAGCTTTCTGCACCTCACAATCCGTAATTGATCAATGGATGTACAAATAAATGAATAAATGAAATATATTTTTGTTTGGGAAAAAACTGTGGAGATAGGTCTGTCGGAATGGTCAGTCTCCATAACATGACATAAACAGTCGTTACCAGTAACAGGATGTCTGCAGTGCGCCGAACTAAAAGAATTTTTTTGATAAAAGTCTTAAAAATTGAAATCATCTATGGAAACCTCATGATATTTCGCTCTTTCTGTATTCCTCATCATTCCTCTCGGGAGTTGCAAATGAGAGTTCACAAAAGTTCGATTTATGGCTAAAATTGCGAGTTAGGTTACATCAGTTTTTGAAATCAGGCAATCTCAAGAAGCATAGCAACCCCTAGGTTGAAGGGTGTCCTCCTCTTTGCAGGCCTCGATTTTCGGTGGTCAACGCTATAAAGACGATGTGGCGTGCTCTACACGAGCGAGTCCCTTGAGGGATACATCCAACTACATAGTATGGTCATCGTACCCGCTACAAAAAAAGTTGGACTTAGCTGCCTTTTCAGCCGTTCCGCCCACCTTCATCGGCCCTCAGCTGCCGACAATTATTCGTCCTTCGAACTCGCGTCTTAAATGAGAATCGCCTAAGGCGTTAATAATGCATCAGCAACATCCTATCGCCACTACGACACTCATGATGTCTTCATGCTTGTCTTGGTTGACTCCCTATACGTTCTTCTTCTTAAGGAAACGTCGAAACGTGAAAAATTTAGCTGTGGCGCTGAGTTCATCGAAGCAAGCGCGAACTAAGTTCAAGAGAGATGACGTCATTTGGCATGGTAAAAGTGATCCAAATTCCGATTTTTCTGCATATACGCATTTGAGACCCACTCTTCATGGCTTCGACCACCCGATGCTTCAAGAATAGGGTTATGAAAAAATTCAATCATCATCACGATTTTTTTAATTCGTTCCCTACATACAAGGGCTTTTTCTCTCATTCTTATCGTTCTGACAATTTTTCAACAGATTCTCGATCGTGACTTATTTAGTTAGCGGCCGGGTAATTACCAATCAACCTCTCTCGTTAAGTGCCAAAACAGGTCGGCATGAGATTATGCTAATTTCTGAATGTTTACGTGCCGCTTGTCATTAGAGCCCATTTCCTACGCGCTAATGCAATTCCTGCACCAACGGTGCTATGCATGTGTTACCGGCGTCGTCACACAAAGGCTTTCCCGTCCGTCGCGAGTGCTCAGAAATCCGAGCTCTGACATAACGTTTGAGCTATAGCAATGTGTCCATTAGCAGTATTGAACAACTGACATCAATATCCCTTTTAAGTGTGTGGGACTGAGATTTGGAAAGTTCCTCCGTCGGGACGACTACTTTAATAAATACCCTGGCTGTTGAGGACTACTTGATGGCTGGGCTAACACCAAAATGGAGAAAAAGTAGTTCATGGCATATTCTGCGATAGGACATTAGATCAAACCCTCCCACCAGCAGTAAGCTTGTTGAATGTTATCGTTGAGTATGATCACTTCTGCAACCTGAAACGCGTAGAAAAGGCATTTGAGGCTTCAAACCTTAACGACGACCACCTTAGGCAACCACGCACGCTCACTAATCTGTTCTCTCGCTTCCTGCTAGCAACTGATCCTAAACTCTTCGCACAGGTATTTTCTAGGTAGCATTAGTGCGATAAGGTGCATAAAGTCTTCCCAGAAATGCTGCAGATAAAAGCAAGGAAAAAACTCACAAAGGAACCGATCCTACGAGCTTTTACCTGCCAGCTCGCACCATCACCACTGAGCTATTCGGCATCCTGTTTCCGTTCAGAGAATCGTTTAGCAATTTTGGAAGGTCGAATTGATATTATATCAGCGCTAGGCACGTCTAGAGGTAGTACACATCACTTCTTGAATGGCCATAGCGACCTGGAGGCATTTGCTTGTTAGCGCTATCTAATGTCATCAGAAGAAGAACTAACTTTCAAAAAGCGGCCAGAAGTGTCCGCCGACCCGGTTTTTCGTGCATTATATTTTCCACTAAAGAATACACTTCGAATTTTGATATGTAATGTCGCCTTGTGTTTTTGAATCCCTAACCCCTCAATATTCAAGAAAGTTCTAATAAATTTTTAAAAAATTATCAGGAGAGATAAAGAATTGCTTGGAAACTCTCTTGGCGAAGGTTTTTTATTAACCACTATTGTATTTGTCTTCTGATGCTTTGATAGCTTCACTTCATAACTCGACCAGCTTGGTTTCCGGCCACCGCCGGAATCTCCTTTGCCTGCGTAAGTTTTGCTTTCCTCCAATCTTGGTCGCTCTATCTCTATCCGAAATGTGAAACATGCGATTATAATGCATGACTGGCCATTGATTGCACTTAAGTAACGGATTTCCTTTACGCTTTCCAGGTAGCACTAAACGGAATCGCTGTCTTACTGATGATGAAGTCTCCAAGATGAAGCACGTTTTCAGATAGCTTTCGCCTTTCTCCCAACTCCTCCATTCTCACCGAAACCGGTAGAAGATAGTATGGAAGGTGACGTAAGCAAACCACAAGACTCCTGCGAATCCGTAAATGGGATGTGGCGAGCTCTGTATCACTTGCGACTTTGATCGTTTAGTAGATCTTACTGTCCTATCCCAGTATGGTTTGTTTCTTCAGCTCCCTCACAGCGTCAAAAAGTCAATTGGATTTTTAAACACTTGGTGGTGTAATTGCTCCCTTTCATGCACATCTCATTCCAGGGAGTGTTAATGAGTGTCCCAAACCACAAGGCTTGTGATAGTCTTTAACACATTGGCGACCGAAGCAGTTTTTGGGTGTTCCCGAAAATTGCGTCCTAATGCTGAAACGCTTTTATACGGTGTACATACAAATCAATGAGAACTCATGAGCGGAAGCTGTTGAAACTCCATTTGTCTTGAACAAGATGCTACAAGCAAGCAAAAATCTCCACGTCCAGCCAAGAGGGAACTTTTACAACGCTCTCAAAAAATCCAATTTTCCACAGTAGAATCACAAATGAGGTTGAACACGATCCTTTTTTGCCAATTGTTGCACCTTTGACCTAGCTAATCGCAAACAAAAAGGCAGCTCCATACATGAAGAGAAAAGAACAGGATTAACCTTGAAGATTCTCCTGTAAAAACACTTCAATGTGAAAGATGTTCAAAGAACATGGCCATCACAAGTCTTGACAACGTATTCCGGGTTAATATAGCACCGCTCAAAATTTAGAATATGCGTCAAGGAATTAAAATTTTACAGGGGTGTAGCCCGGCATGGGGCGACATTGTCGTCAATGTGTAAAATTACGTGAAGGTCTATTCGAAAACTTTCCGCGTTTTCCGCCTTATGTTAATTTTTTTCGTAAATAAATAATACAATATGTATTGCGGTATATGTATAGTACATTATAGAATACTTCCACGCCAATCAGTTTGATCGAAGATTACCCTGAAGAAAACGCCAACCTTCCGGCAGAGCTCTAGTCATCATCGTCCAGATCGCTTTCATTTGCTCAACGTTTCCTGCTCTTGTCGTTCTGGGATGCGAACGTCGCTCATTATGTCGACTTATTGTGGTGCGCCGACGGACGTCAAGCACCAATGCATGTGCAGTGGCGGCGACGATAGCAGCAGCAGCAGCTTCTCTAATTCCTAATGACATAATGTCCGCTCGATGTGTCCTCTCCTTGCACCACACATGTTACTCGAATGTCCGGCAGAGGGTTGTTTTCTTATGACTCATTCCACATGTTGATGCGTTTTTTGGACGTTTCTGATGGCGACACCATCGGAATTTGCAGAGGGAATGGGTGATGCTCCACTTTAACGACTCGAAGGTTCTCTATGACAATCCCTCGTCGTCCTATAGATTATCACCAACATGTTTTGTGTCTAACTCGGTTTTAATATTTATTTTTATTTTTTATTTTTTATTCGCTATGCACCATCAAGGTGCGCCTAGCAATCGCATCGGATATTTATTGATTATTATATTTTATTTATCCAGAACAGCCATACTACAAGTGTTATATAGGGGTGGGACGGAACGTTGCGTTGTTGTGCGATTAGAAGTGATTGAGATAAAACAATCCAATATTGCGTCACTGAAAGTTCAATTTTGATGGCAAATTTTGAGAACGACCTTTGCATTCTCTCACCTAACTCAATGTCATTATCGGACTTAAATCACACAAACTTCCACTTTTTGTGAGTTCTAACCAAATTCAGTTGCACTTAAGCTTCTTACTTTTTAGTATACCGCTTGACATACTCTCAAGTTGAGAAAACGAGAAGAGCGCCGAATGCAGACGAAACACCACAGGGTGACAACAGGCAAGGAGAAAGTGTTTTTCTCTTCTTTTTCTTAACCGTCGTAACTTGTAGTGTAGAGTCTGCATTCGACCACGATCTTCTCGTTTCTCGAAATAGAAGAAAAATCAATTCCACTTAACCCATAACGGACGGCGTGCGCCACAAGGTGGCGCACGACTATTTCTTTTGTTTTTGGAATGTTTCTAGCAATCTTAATATACCCATATATACTCTCAGCAATGTGGAATAACATATCTTCCCAGGACCTGGACGGCTGGATTTTTGACAAACCTACAATAAATTTTACATACATTTTGTCTTAATTTACATAAGTTTACTATTTGATGGGTGGCTTACCCATGGTTCGCACGTCCCGAGACCCCTTCCCCTAAATATAGCCACATCCTTGCTCGGGGTTGTTGTTTCGCATTTTTCGATAATGTCACCTACAGCTTCCATTCATTCTTTGCACCCTAGTTTTAGAGCGGAAAGGCGGGCTACGAACTTGTCGTCAACGGAAATCTCTTTTTTCGGATGATGAGACTCCGACACCTACTTTAGCCCCGTCTTACCCCTGCTGTTCACATAAGCCTACATAAACCCTACCCTGGGTGGCGGCGTGCGCCACATGGTGGCGCACGCGAAAAATACACTGGCCGTCCGTTATGGGTTAAGATATTTAGATTTGAGCTTCACGGTGGTTAGCCGGATCGCAATCATGTGGTAGTATATTAGAAGCTCCCATCAATCCGTTTTCCATCCTGATTTTGAAACATTTCTTAGGTTTTCTTTTCCTTATCCAACATTGTTTTTTGGAGTTTCCACAGGTCTTACTTTATTCTAGCTACTCTCTCATCTCACCTTAACTTACTAAGTTTGTCCAAGTGAAATCCTACTTTTATTGGAACTTCAAATAATGACTGAAGACACTTTCACATATTCAACCAGTGAATCTGATCAAGTAGCTATTCCTCCGAATAGTTTAATGACACAATTAGAGCTGGTCGAAGGTAGACCTCAACACTGGAGGGGTCTTGTGGGACGCTTTTTAGGTCTGGTAGTCTCCCCTTCAACAACACTTTTCTCTTCAAATGGTATGAGGCGGCCAGTGACTTCTCTCGTTAATTCTTACATCTTCATATCAAATGATATTCGGTATAAATATTTATATATTTACTTATTGGTATGGATAGCTTTTGATCCCTCTCACTGAGGTGCTGCCTGTGTCCGTGGAAAGGTGGAACTTTTGCTAGAACTACACCTTCCACCTAGGCTCTATTCCCCCTCTTCTCCCTTTCGTGGTACTGACTTCAGAGCGAACTCGTTCCATTGAAAAGGTCTTTCCACATCCATGAGTAATACGTGGCTGTAGGGATCTCTGGCACTGATTTGAGATCGAACTTTTGAGAGCACTCTTTAACCCGAAACCTGAAGGCGAAGTTCTGGCTGCAAGAATGGCAAGAGTTTCTCCAGATGATGTGGGCTTGATTTTCCTAACACTAGGAAATTTTACTCTATGAACACCCTTTGCCATCCTAAACTGCTTTTCCTGTCATCCGTTCTCTTTGCCGCCTTTCCTGAATAATTCTCATCGTTTTCCTCTTTACTCTTCCTACCCTCGATGTACTCTTACTTGCTCGTCACTAGATCGAGTAAGCTCTTCCCACATGAGAGCACTGCTTGGCGCCCGTATTGGAACGCGCTTATCTGGCCGTCTGCCAATCATCTGACGCCTCCCCGATGGCACATTTCAATACGGTGCCAGTCGTGTGCACAATTACATAATCGTCGTGTTTGAAGCCACTGTCTCCAGACACTAGATCTTTCCTTAGCATCAACTCCTTAGCATTGGTCGAGATCCCAAATTTTGACCTTACCCTGATACCGTACTCCTGAAAGCTGATCTTAAAAACCTTAGGTTTTTCGAACTTCTTGATTCCTGTCACTACAGGGTCCCCTTTTTAATCTTCACATTTACATAAAAATTTGAATCGCTAATGAAAGCCCGTTACTTATCGCTCTAAGGGGGAACCTACGCGACGGCTAGCCTTCCGTTAGGCTCGTGCACCCGCCATTTCGGACAGAAGGTTCAATCCCAGGTGTTTGCGGCGCCCTTTGACCGTTCCGTTCATATTCATCATCACCCTATATTACCAGCTCTAATTAATGATCGGCATGGGCCGTCGATTGACCGGAAAGCGAGGCGACAAAACGGTCCACAAAAACGGAACGTGGACCTGGGCTTACATCCTTAGCAGTTTTAAAGCGTTTTACCCATTTGTTGTGTTCTACATGGCCCATCGAGTGGATAAAGGCAATCTCTAAACTTTTGCTTGCCCAAATTTCCATCAGATCCTGGCCTCAATACTTACACTAATTAGTACTCCTATGCGTTGTAAGCCATGCTTGCAGTTACGCCAAATCGTGATTCCAAGTTTAACAAATTTTTTCCTTGGTCTTGATTTTTTCTTTTTGGTGCTAAATGAGTTTTGGGAGGTGGGGGCCACGCTGCAAGTGTGGTCTCTCAATGGGACTAAGCCCTGAGCACTGCTTCATGGGACTCAGAAGTGCCAGGAGTTGGCTTCTGCGAAATCACACCGTTCACATTCTACCTACTCTTTCCTAGGCTTAGACTTAGTCCCATTGCGCTTGATAGACCGAGCCGCGGTGTAGTCCCCCCCTAACTCCAGTACCGTTGTTTTCCGAATTATAATTTACTGGTTAGAATTCGTTGCGGTGTGTGTAGTGTGTGTAGTGCCTAGTGCACGCCACGTAATGCAGTGTTGGGTAACCTGAGATGGTCTTACCTGACCCCTCACGCCGGCCTCCTCATCGGATTTTTCTTTCAGAAGCACATCGATTGCTGGTTTGCAACAGCTATTTCCTTACGCAATAGACAAAATTTTGAGCACACCGGTTATAACGGCTCATTTCTTTGAGTTTTCTTTTGATTGAATGGCAAATTTTCACGCAGTCGTCTACCAATTGTATTTACTATTTACTTATTCGCTTTGTTTTGTCCGCAAATCTCAACTTGAAATTTGTGGATCTTCAAAACTACACGTTATTCGTCCGTTCAGCCTTGAAAATAACATGAATAAAAATAAAATATAAAGTTCATATATATCTGTAAGAATGATAAATATTCATAATGATGATATTCACAGTTGTATGACTGCAATGTCTCGCGAATTCGAGATCTCAAAATAATCGATTCATTGACTTGAAAAAAGCGAATTAAACGTGCTTATGGCAAAGGGCAGCAAAGGTACGTCTAGAAATAATTACATTACTACGCATAACTGCGGCTTTTACAGATTAGTGAAAAAATTTTTCGACTCGAATTGCGCGATCAGCATTGGAAGAACCCGACATCGAGAATCATGAAGCACTTCGGTTTAGATCGCAAACAGAATTCCCCTTATTTTCCCAAATCAAAAGGCAGCGGGGGAAGGGGGTAGTCGCATGATTAGAACCCTATTCGAAATGTCATGGTATGTTGTGCGTATTAGCCACCGTATCGGACGCCCTATCTCAGCCGCTTTCTTTAGTGCGAGTAGGTGACCTATGGTAACAGCACAACGCTGACCGTTTGCAGAGGGTCGGAAGGCAGAATAATCATGCTAATCGTGCAATTGGCACCCTTGTCTCTTTCAAGCTCTTCATGTGTTCTATTTTCCGGTTGTTTAGCCTGTTTTTCTTCATTTTTTCCCGACTTATTTATCAGTTATTGTTGCAAAAATTCGTTATGCATCTTTAATGCTGGAGTTAGGCGGTCCGTCTCGGTTGTCATTTCGTTTCATGCGTTTGTTCCAATTAGTGTCGTTGTCACTCATGTTCCGCACAACGTACAGTGTTTTTGAGATGTATCTGATTTGTCGTCAAGTTTTACCTTGTACTCCTCTGAAATCCCAGAATTTTTTAAACAAATGCTGTAGCTAAAATTTAGCCAGTTTCATTGTAAGGCATTCCACGGTTGATCATAGTCCGCTTTTGAGAAGAAGCCGTGCATTCAACTTCACGTTTGGCAACTGAAAGTGTATCTTGGATGCGATTTTTGGTTCTTCATGGTGGAAGGCCAAGCAATGCAATATAATGTCGTTTCCTTAGACGAGTGCGTATTCGCTAGTCGACCGCTCTGATGGTGGGAAAGTGGGTTCCCAACCCAGGCTACGATCTGGTGTTGCGATCGTCGTGGCTGTGTTGGCGTGGGTAATCGAAACCACCTGTAGCTGCGCCATTTCCGCTTCCCACAAAAGCCACCTTAATGAATCAGCTTTTCTTTGGATTTCCAATGAAAAACTCGTTCATAGCCATGGGTTATATCCTGTGCTAATGCAAATCCGCTGCCTAGCCTTGTGTTCAACCGACGTCAAAGGGATGGCAAGTTCCGGAAGCCGAACTCGATCCAAGCCTTCACCCTCAAGCAGCAGCGCGCTTGACCAACAGCACCACTTGCTTCTACGCTTTTAGCAACGTTTTAGTGATATCGCAGAAGGTGGCCTAGAAAGAATTGGGTAAAATCCAAGCAGGGCGGTGAGGTAGCTCGTATCAGCTGTGAAAGCCCGTTTGGCTCCGTAGGCGACGGTAAATAAATTGGTTGCCATAAGAACTGTTCCGATTCGATCTTGAACAATTAGAGGCACCTCTTAGCGAACAATAGCACCTCGCAATTTTATACAGCCACCAACTTTCATTCATTCAGCATTAATTCAGCGGTGTAGCCGCTTACACGCTGACGAGTACAATCGAATTTTCACCCTTACCAGGAATCCTAGGGAAATCCCACTTGGAGCAATCGTTTTTCGGATATAACGCAGAGATTGTCATTTCCTGAAACGAGCCGACCAAAAGGTTTGACTTGTGAAAACCCCCCTTTTACGGACTGTTGAAGCATAGCGGTCTCTGCCCCTATAGCCACTTGCATCACGCTTGTGACCTTATTGGGTTCGCTCGCGTCTGCAGGGGTCAAACTTTTGTGAGCGGCAATTACCTGAACGTAGAAGTTGAATGTGAGGCAGACCCACCGCTGGCCTAACGATAGAAGGTACATTGGTGAAAGGCGCTATTTGTTTCATCCTGTCATATCAAAAATTTGCTGGTTCCATTTCCCTCTTAAGGTTCCAGTTCCTTTGCTAGAATATCGTATAAAAATTATGCTGGAAATAATTGTGAACCTACTTGGAAAACATTAAAGACAAGCCCCGGGATAAAGCCGATGATAAGAGCGCTTCGTAATGATGACTGTGCGGCCGGCGGCTGTGAAAAGGAAAGCTAGAGAAATCTTTGGGATCGCTGAAATTAAGGCCTTAACCTTCAAAAAGGTCGGATGTGGAACGATGGCGAGGCAGGGCGGTCAAAGAAGACAAAACGCAGAGATCACGCCGTTCGAGAGAGCACGCCGATATCGAGGTGGGTGGGAAGCGTTGCAACGGGGGTCGATGGTTGCAGGCCCGTAAGGATTAGCGCCCTAACCGCGCAACTTTTGCGGCGAAGCTGGAGTGATCTAGGTAGGTAGGGACCTTACAATTTCCCTCGCGGTATCCTTCCCACAGTCGGGCTAATCCCGGGTTTGCCTTTACTGAACTAAACGCTTAGCGAAGGTGCTCAAATTGCTGTGTACCGGTTGCTGGAGGATAGCCTAATGGTTCCTAAAATTGTTTTAGAATGAGAATCTATAACTTCAGTGGCAATACTGTGAGTTGCTAAATCCAGTATAATGATATTTCTTGATAACTAATGGTTGTTCTTTCAAGGATAGTAAAAGTATATTATGAGGTATGAAATAAGTTATGAACATAAGTTATATATGAATAATTGTTGTTACGACAATTGTTCCAAAATCCTGAAATGATTTCTCTACAGAAGCTTGAATCAAAGCAGCTTATTCGATTGCTTTTCTAGGTTTATCGCTTCCCCCCCCCCCACTTTTCCCTCCCTTCTCTTCGCGCAGGAACGTGATTAGCTTTGCACTTATACCTTAAGCTCGAGGAAATCCGATAAGCGATTCGTGCCGCTGGAGGCTTTCCTCCTTTACAATGAAGACTGAGCGGTAAAAAGTACGTGTGAAGTGGCTCGTTAGGGATTCTGAATAGGCTCGTCGTCGTTCCTAATGGCTTCAGAATAGCGTCCTCTCTCACGCATATTCAAGTACCATTTTCCAGTACGTCGAGAGTCAATTACGGTGACGTGGGCCGTAAGTGGTCATCGACTGAAGCACATGCGCCACTCCGACTGCGTTCAGTCCATTTAGTTCTTGTCTAGGCCTTTAATGCGCTATAATGGACAGCAGGAAGAACATTATGTGAAAAAAGGGAAAATGAACACTGCGGCTTGCTCGAGAAGAATTTTTATTTGAAGTCCATTTAGCCTTTTCTTAGGAAATCTCCAAGCTGTCAGCTTTTCTGGGACTCTTCTCTACGTCTATCGCTCACTGACCTACAATCTATTTTTAAACAATTAGCCCTTTGTGAGCAGACGTATTTGATGTGCTTCTAAGTCTTTTCTCGAAATGTGTCAAATTTATTTTACGAATGAAAAAATAATGAACAAATCAGGCAAAACGATCCGCCTGCGCCTGCGTTTAGGATGCGCCATGCTCTCAACTTTCATCCAGTATCTCGCAATTTGTGCAGTTTGAATGCATTTTTGGCTCACACATGCGGCTGCTTGTGGCAGAAAGAAGACAGTGATTCCACAAACATGTTCTGTATATTCTAGTCGAATATAAGGGGAGAGGCATGGAAGGCATAGTTGACTTTGGTGGTGCACCTTGTTCATCACGCGGTGCGCATCGGTTTTTGGAAACTATAAGAGCTACGGCTTCAATCATTAAGAAACTGTGACCAGGAGATCAATTTCAACAGAGGTTTCTAAGCGAACAACACCTCCTGTGTTGTATTGAGCTCTTGCAGCCTATCAATAAATACCTCCTTTCCCCGTTCATTCCATTTTTAGGATGCACCATGCTTTCGACTCACCCAGTGTCTCACAATTTGTGATGTTTAAAAGAAGGAAGTTGCAAGGCTCAGCAGACAGTAGACAACATCTCTATTTCCTCGAACTAGCTCTGCATATTCTAGTTGAAGGGGAGGGGCACGCAAAGAATTGTTAACTTTATTGAGATTTAATGCGCTCTTTGATCTCTGGGCCAAGTGTGCTGTGATGGTGCCCCTTGTTGCTAACATAAATACTTTCATGCTTTCATATCTAAGCCTACGATTACTCTCTGCTACTGTTTCAACATTTCTTGTACATACATATTCCCATCAATGTGTTGCGAAGCCGGCGAATGGCATACTCCAAATGTTACTCAAAAATGTTTCTACAGTAAAGGTCAGATTTGCGTTTGATATGAACGCTCAAGTTGCATTTGAACATCAACGGAAGAGCGTATGATCCTCGAGTTTCCTCCCGAATTTCTCGATGGAAACGAGACAAGGCGTCTCTCCTCCGACAATATAACTGGATTTAAACCTGACATTTCAACTTGTGGCTTTTCTTGAGGGCATAGACAAAACTTAAAATCGAGGCATTCCCTTCTATCGTGCCAGGGAGGCTTTCTTACTTTGACTAGATAGCTTTTTCCGAGCTCGACTGACTTCAGTGGACCTAGCAAAGGAGCCGGTTGTGGTTGCACAACCCATGTCTTTCGAGTCAGTACCATTTAACGGCTTTCGCGCATAAGGTGGGGTGGCGGGGAGTTTGTAAGTTCCTTGCAAAACATGCCACTCAAACTTCAAGTGTAAACTTCAAAAATGCTCAGTTCTGCAAGGATCGCTGCCTTTTTTGCACTAACTCTCCATGAGGGATTCTTGTTCAGGATGAACGGCACATCTGGGAAACCAACCTACCGTGACACGAAATATTCTCTTCTCAAATAAAGCTGGAACCACTGCCCTAATGTGTCTCGAATCCATGCTTCTATCATTCTAATATGCCTGAAAGCTTTCTTTCGCTTGGAAATCCTGAATTATTCAGACATTGGCTCTGCAATTACAGTATCCAAATATGTTCTCAGTAAATCAGTCGATTACCAATTGTTAGGAACAGATAGAATGCACCAAGAATGTAGGTGCGCAATGATTCGATTAAGCATACAGTTTTTCACGTAGCACGATCAGGCTCCAAACCTCTAACAAGGCTGTTTCGGCTGCATTCTAATCAGTTTTCAGAACAAAACTTCCTTTAATGTGTGAGTTCTCCGTGAGGGAGCTTCCCTTTTGCCTCATGTTGTAGAGACGCTCTTCGGAGCTCCCATGGCCAGCCAATTTATTTATATTTTTATTTATTTGTTACCTCACAAAGACATACCGCGGTAATAATGTGTCCATGATAACTTAAGTCGAAAACATTAAAAAAAACCAAAAAACAAGTCTTGAGAGGAACCAGAGATATTTGACCTGACTATCACTTTTCTTCTGCCATAAACACCCTCTTTTATTTTTCGAAACTGAATGTGGCTTCAATACGAAGGGCCAGTTACGCGTTGTTTGGTGAAGTTTGGGGGGGGGGGGGGGGGAAGGCCCAGGAATTCCTGAAACTTTTCTCACATCGAGGCTGAGCCACCCTCCAAGTTATATGGGGATACCCTATCTACTTGGCAAAGAAAAATTGAATGTTGTTACTTGCTGTACTTAGGATTCCTGCAGAGCTCACCCATTTTAATGTATTTTTTACTGTTTAAAAAAGTCATATGTTTGTAGATGGTCTTTTTGACTGCACCAAGACTTTCGGCACTACCTAGCAGCAAACCACAAAATAGTTAAAGATTCTACCTATCATACTTTTTTTTTCCGCTTCGAGGATCTCGTGAGTTATCCCATGCCATGCGGCGCTGCGTACTGTAGCAAGTGGGACGTCGGGTCAACGGCGGCCGGTGCTAATTGCCCGCGTCAGAGTGCGTTTTGCATGCCTCTGTGCATCACGTAGATATTATCAACACTCTGTGCCTTCCTGCTGCCAGTTGAGGAATTTAAGACCTTCGCACCTTTTGGTTACTGTACTGATGCCACTTTAGTTCAATCAATATGCATCCTTTCAATAGACTAAGATTTATTCGTTCTGCTTTCGAAAGAGCTCACTTAGGACACTTATTTGATAAGTGAATCCATCTTCACTAATGCGTTTGGCGTAGTAAGGCGAACTTAACCACAAAATTAGCGAGTTATGGGGGATGTTACCTCACCTACGACCCGACCTTATTTGTACGGTAAGAGGGTGTCAGATTTACTCCCTGCTTCAGCCATATGCGGCCCACCATGATGAATACCAGCTTTCAACGAGACCTCCTCCCTTCAGTTCTTCAATTCCAGTTTTCTTCAATTTCACTATTTTTACTTACTTACTTATACTTATACTTATACGGCTCGTCCTCAGTTCATCTGCGAGCACCAGCAACGAACCACTATTTTGAATTATTTTATCCTTGATAGGTTGGCTCTAAACGCAGGAAAGCAAAAGCCCAATAATTCCAATTACCGGGTGATTTCGGACATTTTACCGACTACTGAGATCACTCAATTTCGACAACGTCACTCATATGTTTTTCCGCTCAGAATATTTGCTGGTGATATTGATTTACTATTGCAAAAATTGATTTTCGAGAAAATCTGCAAGGTTGCAGGGGTGCTCGTGTTACAGAGGTTTTTTCAAACATTCGGCGTGTCACTCTGTCAGCACTGCGAACATTCCAACAGGAGAGCGTAGAAAAGTCACCTGTCTTCGTGTCTCAAATTCCACTTAGGACCCATCGGTCTTCTTTTCATCTGCTCGGGACCTTGCAGACATTCAAATATTTTCCATTGTCGATTTAATTATGTAACATACTGCTGGATCTGTTGACACAATCAGCACGGGCGCCTTGTCAATGACTCCTCCTTTTCGTTGCGTAGTGTTTGCTTAAAGGTTGTGATCATTGATGAAGAATTCCGGTATTGATCTTTTGTGTGGGATCCTCAGTCGAATCACGCGATTACGGTATTCTCAGTGGTCGTGGCCTTATATGAAGAGCACGTCCTCATGTGGTCATTTCCCACAGCACTTGATCAGATGTCGCGTGTCAGATGCGCTCTTGTTCACCCCACTCACCCGTCGAGGATTTGCTTCCATTAGCAAACGTTCCAGCCGATCCTTAGCTCCTGTCCATCACCTCTTTTCCTGTTCATGTCTTTCCTAGCCTTTAACGCTCTCTTTTACTTCAGTGGCAGAACCCGCTCTTGAAGATTGCCCCACGTTTTTTGAAGTGATAGAATGATATAAATAATAACCCAAAATATTTACTTTATATGTATTTTATAGTTCACAGCAGCTCTGTACATATTTCAAGTGAATCCAGCAATGTTTTACTGGATGATAGAGGGGATTTATATTTCAACGTGGTAATTCTTTGATTTTCAATTACTATAAATCTTATTATTATTATCGCGATATTAGTACTACTACTATTGCCCATTATTATCGCTTATTTTTTTCGAAAAATACCCCTGAAACCGCTTGGAACACGGAAATCTTGCCCTATTGCTTGCTGCTGCTCCCTTCTGCTTCAGCTTGAAAATGTGGCTAATTTTCGGAATTGCAAGCCCTCAAATATGCAGTCCATTTCTCGAAACGAGCCTGGGTGCAGGAAGTAGTTCTAGGAAATAATGATGAAAATTACCATCAGAAGAATAGGTCCAAACGCATGAATAGAGTTGGTCTCGTAATTCATCAGGTTCGCTTGGCTGATTTCCATGGTTCATTTCGCGTCGGTCTCACAAGGGAGGTCTTTCAGGGCAAGGTGCGCTTTTTCAAAACGGTTTTGTGCATATTGTAGGGACGCATGTAGGGAACGCAAAACCATGTTTCATTTTCGCTGAACGGTTATAGCAGTACCAAAAAGAAGCATACTGTTAAGGTTCGATCCCCCGTGGCGACTAAATTTTGCATTTGGGTTGGCGCCTACGGTTGGTGCCAAATCGCGCTAAATGTCAAAATCAGATGTCAAATTCATCGTCAGGACCATTTTGAAGCCAACAAGTGGCCGCCAACCTTGATTGCAAAATTTAGTCGCCGCGGGGGATTGAACCATCAAGAGTATTATTCACCACTTTTTTGGTACTACTAAAACCGTTCAGCGAAAACGAAACATGGTTTTGTGGTCCATACATGCGTCCCTACAACATGTACTAAAGCGCAACCTTGCCCTGAAAGACCTCCCTTGTCAGATTTTTACAAATCATTCAGGCTCATCAATGAGAAGAGGTTGGCGAAAGAAAAGGCATAGGTAAAAGACGAAATATATTGAAAAAACAATGAAATAACGAAATAATGGTGAATAAAAAAAAATGGAGGTGGTCCTTCCATATGCGACAGCGCTCTACATAGCATTAGGCTCACCTTTCGTGGAAAAGCGGATCCTGAAATCCCCTTGATCCATGCTGTGTAGCACTTCAAGGTGGAGGATCACCTAGGCAATCTGTTCTTCGAATCGCTATCCGCTTCTCGGTGACTATTCTTTGAACATCTTAAATTAACTGCTAAACAGTTTGGTGGTGCAGTACGACTTCAACTAGCGGTTTTTGGGAGTTTGTCTTCGCCGTCGTCGCCTTCAGTTTTTGCGATGTTAGCACAGCTTGCCATTTCCATCGCTGATGTCAGCTCGTGCTTTCCTGATGGAGTGCGTCGCATCACGTTGCGTCGCCCTTTCTGCTTCATTGGCCGGTCGTTATCTTCCCTTCAAGGATATCGCTTTTACTGCATATTCGGTTTTCGCATAAATTGCTTCACTTTAAAATTATCACATACTGTACCTGGCACAGAGACTGCCTGAGGTGAACAGATTCCTCTCCAGATCGACTATGGCAACTTGGCCTTATAAAAATTAGCTAATTCTTGCGAAGTTTGTCTTAGTAATGGAGGCGGAATTCGTGTAGTGGCAAGCTGCGCCGCTAATAGTGCACATCGTTCAGGGCCCCAAATCTGGAACGAATCGCCTAAGTTTCAGCCTTTTCGGAGTTTTTTTCATTCTTATTAGGTGCAGGTCCATATTTTGGGATGGAATTGGATTTCTAATTAGCTGGTCCTACAACGAACTGTACAGGTCAACTCGCACTCAGCTACGAATAAAACAGAAGTAGAATACGTGCAACATTCTAAAAGGTTTATTTATTTATTTTTGCCTAAAGATCATATATACATCATGTATATGTATTCAATCCACGTTAAAGGCTTCATCCTCTTCTGTCTGCACCTTGCGTGGAAATGGCAGTATAGCTCTACTGTACGAATGCTCACCATTTTTTTTCATTCGTTCTTAATCAGCTACGGGGTCTATTCCAGTTAGGGGGGGGGGGGGGGCATCATGATGCAGTTTTTCCAGAAAGCTAGGGTAACTCCGAGCCAGGGGAGTGTAGCCAGTCTAGGGGGGTGGGGGTGAGGGCAGTCACTTGACATGCGTGAAAAGCTGGAATGTTCGAGTTCACACTAGTTCGCCGAGAAACTGCATCATGATGCCCCCTAACTGGAATAGACCCGAGCCTAAATTCTCAAACTGGTGAAATTTAGCCATATTTCCATTAGCTGGGAAAATTAGCCATCTTTTCCATTAGTTCTTTCAGCGTTGAGTTGTTGTTGGCCTTTTTCAAAAATAACTTATCAAATTAACGAATTATATGACCCGTTCTACAAATTTGATAAGTATTATATAATATCGACTATCCTATTGAATCCCTGCTGCGCGAGGGCGGACGCTGAATATTTAGTGTTGCACGGAGCCAGTCATGGAAGGGTTATAGCGTTTGCGTCCCAGCTTTTCGAAGTCAAAGTTACCACGAAATCTCAAAATAAAATCACAGAATTAATTCTGATTAGTGCCTATATCTTGGTTACTATGAAATTTTGAATCATCCTTCTGTGAAGGTTTATGCCACGAGTCTTTAGGCTAAAGGATCTGTGTACGGGAGCTGAATTTTCGTGGATCATGCATGCACGCAGTAGATTCTTCACGTGTCTACAGCTTTTTGAAATTATCACGTTGACGACAGCCCCTTATGCGTACCTTGGCAACTTTTTGTTTATTTTTTTCACAATCGTCATAACTTCTTCAATAATTCCACTACTGGTAATTGACTCACAGTTTTTCGGATAAGATGACGCATGCACACAGTTTTGAAATATATGAAAAGGCCAAATCTTATAACAATTTAAAGAATAGCCGAATCGGGTAAAAGTATGCGGTCTGTCAACGTGTTGATGAGTTTTCAAATTCGTCGCGACAAGTTGTTTTCGGTTGCCTTAGAATGTCGAGCTATCAAACTCCTGAATTAATTTGAAATTGATTTATTTCAAATTCCTAGGTTTTTCGTAATTTTTGTTTCGGTAGCTGTGCAGATGACGCACGACACGCGATTGAAGGAATTGGACGCGTTCGCCTTCATCACATTGTGCTGCCGTTTATTAGATTTATTGCTTTCAAATGCTTCAGCGCGTTTTCATGCTGTCGACGGCACGGAAAAATTGCCATGCAAGTTTTATTTGCGTCCAGAGAGCCGTCGAGTGAGAGGATCAGGCTTGGAATAGCCGTCGAGACGGCGAGCACTCGAAGATCTGGCCTACTGGAATGCTCTTGACTTGAGAACTTTTGTCATTGGCTTAACCAGTACTGCGATCGATGCGTTCTGCAGTCATGATATAATTTTTCAAACGTTATATTTTTTTTTCATTCAATCATTATATTTTTTCAGTCTGCTATTAAAAAGTTTGACTGAACAAATCAAAGCAAATTGTTATGTTTGTTATTTACATGGTTTTTTATATGTACTATATTTATATTTATTATATTCATGTTTTTTAATATTTATTCCGAATTTTTTGTCAACTTATTTGCCCCATACCAAATATGAAAGGTGCAGGCATGACCGACTCCTTCTTGTGAATTTCTGCAATTTGTTTTTTTTTTCTTTACGAAGGGGGCCATGCCTTTGTCTCAGATGTTTTTAGGAGGTCAGAGTAGAGGTGCTCAGCTCTTTAATATAGTGAGTTTTCTCAACATAAACTTGTAGAGTAATAATATTGACTTTACGAGTGGTGTTTCGCTGGCCTTATTACGCGGTGAGGATGATCAATTGGGTGAAACTGGTTAAATGGTGCAATACATTACATATAATAGCTTCCTAAATCACTATCTGCTTTTATCCTTGTTTGGGGAAGAATGGAGGGTGTCGTTGGTTAAGATAAGGCTTTTGCGGTGATACGCCATGCATTCGACTTTATCTGTAAACATGACGACGCTTGCACAGACTTTATCGGGTTATCATTGTCTACCTTTTTCTACTCTGCAGTATACATATTACCTATACTGTTTATAAATCAGTTTACTGAATGTAAATGAACGTGATTTACACGTCGCTAATCACGTTTACTAGCATTTTATATTGTATTGCGTAGGCCAGCAAGCAAAAAAAGATCAAAAATGGTGTAGACTGCTGAAAACCTAATGGACAATGCCTATTTCACACCGCACTTTTGCAAAACGAAATCCTACGTCTAAAGCTTTAGTAAAACTTTCTGTACTGATGTGGTTGGCCAACGCTTTACTTGAGAATAAACTCATTTTTATCGAACTCAATCTTCACGGGGCGCCATTCCATACACTTCCCACCAGGCACAGAGGGAGTAGAAAATCCCATAAATTTATCTTGTTCACTTTAGACAAATTCCCAAGAATGCGGCTAATCTTTAATATACATATCTTAGGTCTGTAAAGGAAGCATGCGCTAAAACAAGGAGTTGACTCTAGAAATCAAACTTTGCAGGCCATGACGGACAACGCGGGACGTATGTGTCCTGCACCCACTACGTTCCTTTTTTCAGCGCACGCGTGATTCTTTTATAAGTTTATTGTGTTTGCTCCATGGAATAAACCCTAGCATTAGCCACAAACATAGTAGCTCGTGAAATGGTAACGTATATTTTAATTTAGGAGTAGGATTTTCGAATCTGCACGAAATTTTAAGTCTGATTAATTTTTCGTTTCCATTTTCTTTTCATGAATGTAAATTAAAAGAGTAGTAGGAGTAAATAGGTGACCAAGACAGCGCAAGGGTCGATCCTACTCGTTCGTGCTTTTCAAAAAGTTTTTGCTACCCCTCTCCCTCATGAAATGTTTCATACGACCCCCTCCATCAAAACAATTTTTACCCCAAAAAATTACGGTCGAGCTGGGGGGGGGGGGCAGGGTCAGTCCTATCGTGTTACTTTTTTCAAAAATTTTTACGACCCCTCCCCAAGGTGAACTTGGTACGACCCCCTTTTCGACCCTCGACCACCATATTCCTCTCTATAGTATTTAATTCTGGTACCACTCCAACCCACCAAACTCCGCCCACTTTTTCCTCCAAAAATGCCGTCGATCGAGCGAGGGGAGGGTTGGGAATATCTCTCCCGTGCGCCTCCCCACTCACACATGCAATATTCTTACAAACCGAAGCAAATAACGAACCCCCCCCTCTACCCTCTACAAATCATCAAAAATCGACCCCTACTATGTAGCCGCAACATAGGGTTGGCCCTGGTCCTACGAGATGATTACATATGTGGCTTTGTTAAAATGACTGAAGTGAAATAGCTTTTGAGGTCAATTGTAGCTAATTCTGCCAATTTTTGCATTTTCATTGTTATTTTAATTTTTTTATTTTTTCATTGTTATTTCAAGTCTTTGTATCGAATTTCCATTACTATACTCTTGCAAGCTTTTGTTCACTTGATATCACTGTTTCAATTTTGTATCACCCATGTTTTATTTTAGCACTCAAAATCCGCTTGAATTACCTGAGGCGTCCGCGCTCGCAAAATCGCCCCGGTCCCACGCGGCCAAAAAAGCCAAAACGCGCGTTGTCGTCAACGTGTTGAAGAGCTCGTTCGTTTCCCTGGCCTGGGAAAGGATAGAATACGACCCCAGGTGTCGACGCGACTCTTATTGAAACCGTTTCTATGCGCCAAATCGAATTGTGCAATCAACTCATGGGTGTTCTTACCTTTCATCGCTGCTGATTATCCGATTATCCGATTACCAGCATTCTGTATAATCGAATTGCGTAACTCCGTAATGTGCGCTACGGTGATTCGTTTGGTGTCCTCATGTCTGTCTGTCTTTGTCGTCGTCGTCGCTCATGTCAAGGCGGATTAGAGCGCGATTGTAGCGTACGCCGAGCGGAATTCCGTATGTCAATTCGGATCACTGTCCGAGCAGCCGGCGATGGCGGCAATGGCGATCCGTTTTGAGGACCAGCGGTATGGCGTTCACTTCAAAACCTTCATTTTAGCTCAGTCAAGGTGTTCAACAAAGGCGAGCTAGGTTCTTTGCGATGTGAAAGGGTATAAGGTTTAGGGGTCTAGACAGAGCTTAGTCCCCTTAAAGACCACAACACGTAGTAAACATGTCGATTTGTACGGTTTCTTAGAAAAAACAGTGATCGCTGAGAAGGAGAATAAAGCAAGATCAGCTGAGTCCTGATAGAATCTTCGAATATCATCAAAAGTTGGTCTAAAGTGGCAGCAACCAAAAAGCTGTCATAGCATTTCAGAGTACCCAAGTGCTTATTGTACCATAGTACTTTTTCTCAATACAAAAATACGTTTTTTTTGAAACAATTTTAGATGATGAGCAGCCGGTATGGAAAGTAGCAAGAATCTAATACGCTTCAAAAGAAACTGTGAATAGGCGCTAGAAGCGCAATATATTTGAAGTTGATTAAGGCACTTTTCGAAATGCGCCACGCACTTGACTTCCCTTCCAAATTGTTCTCTCATTTGAGTGCATATTTCTCATGTCATACTTAAACTTTATTTGGATCTTCAAGTATTTTTAGCAACGTAGCTTTTTAGGTGACCTCAAAGGTAGAATAATACAGGTACACAGAGGCCCTGCTACCCCTAACTGTGTTTATAGGCTCTGCAGCAAACAATGCGCTTTCCATTTTGAATTCGTGACTATATCGGTAATATGGCAAGGGCCCCGAAAAAAAAAAGTTGAAAACCCCCATTTTCATCGGTTACCATGTTCGATCTTTTCGTTCTGATTACTATTGATCGAAAATACTTTAGGGTGACCTGTGAGGGCCTAAGATTGACTCAGCTCTTCCATTCGCAGAATATTCCCCCATGAATCATTCAAAATCAGTTGAAGAAAAAATCTTGTCTTACTTCTGAATTCTGAGGTTGGATTTCCAAGCGGAATTGCCCGTTTGCCGCTCGGCAGCAGCATCCAAGCGTGCAGTCTCTCTTGTTATGTGCATACGGTTATCCAAACCGGGCGAAAACACAACAACAATAACAAAAATGCATGAATAGAGCATAACGACTGTGCGAGAAAGGGATTTCAAGTGTTTACCAAGTCCGTTTTCCCGTTTCGTCATATTGTTTCGTTTTGTTTGGGCGACCATTAAGCTCTCTCTAAACAACGGATTTGGGCATCTGTCCGTTGTGTCGTTTCTCTAGTTTATTCGGAGGGTGGTGTCGCTCCAGAATAACCCTGTAACTGCTTTTCCTTTCCGTCTTGATTACTTCCAATGGACTATAAACTTCTTTGTTCGAAATAATAACTCTAATCTATTGCATGTGTGTGGAAGTACAGAGCGGAAGAGGAAGTGCGTTTGGTGGGCTAATCATTTCTGCATAGGACATTATTGGTTCCATTGCTATCGCTAAAGCCTCACAGGTTGAGTTCTGCAATTATTAAATTTGGCTTTGTTTGGAATTTTCAATCCAAACAATGCAATCGTGAAAAGTTTTACTACGAAGTTGTTTTGTAAATAATGAAGATTTGAGTTGCACAACAGATCTGGTAATCCCAAAAATAATTATAAATGTTTTAAAGACACCAAATATCCCGCAATCATTTCATATTACACAATACTATTATATAAATTATACGAACACCAAATTATTAACTTATTATGAGGGCGGAAGTGGTGTAGTGGCAAGTGGCACGCTTACCACGCGAGCGGTCCGGGGATCAAATCCTGGGTCGTGAGTCGCCCGGGCCAACCAAGCCTTCCATCCCTCCGGGGTCGGTTAATTGGTACCAGACTTGTCTGGGAGGATAAAAACACTGACTTGTACATCGGCTGGCCCCGCAAGTCATTGTATAGGCCACATCGCATTCAAACGCCACTACGAATGTACAAATGGAAGTAGAATGCGTGCCGCATCCCAAAAAGGGATTGATCAACGGCAAATGCTTTATCCTTTATCCTTTTATTGTTTTATATTATATTTCAGCAGCAGACGCTGTCGTCTGGTTTGCCATATTACATTATTCGTATAATTCGGTAAATATAAAAAAGCAAAATGTTCGACGAGAAGTATCGTCAATTGATATTACATAATTTATATAACCAAAACTAATTTATCCCGCTGAACGCGTAAGAATTCCTTGGTTAGGGGTGACCTTACCCTCAGGCAATTCTCTCTTTGGCAGCTGGACCAAGCTGCAGGAGCGCATGTGGAGACGTGGGTGGGATAATGGACTTCGTTCATGTAGTACCTGATTGCCGACAACGACCTACCGTGCTAACAAGCGACATCTCAGTTATGTGATAATCTCATTGAATAGCCCTTTTGTTTCTTTTTGCGTCGTTTCTTTTCTACCCTTTCTTGTTGTCTTTTTGTTTTATTTTCTTCTAGATTGATCTAGTATTGTATCATTTCTTGTTCTGCATTATTTGGCGCTCCCTCGACGGTCCCACGAACAAAATGGGCACTCCATGGTCTTCGG
>MU882645.1:0-28458 GCA_036418205.1 Ostertagia ostertagi
CGACATCATCGCGCGGATCTGAAATTATACCAGTGAATTACATAAAGAAAACCAAACCTACAGAAACCGTCACGCAAGACAGCCAAAAATCATACCACCACTGAATTATCATAGAAAATCAACTATCCCACGAATTCAGGGTACTGATGTAATTATAAGGCAAAACAAAGAGGTGAATTGACAAATTCTCCAAAAAGCTACTTTGACTCCTATCTTAACATTTCGAGAATACCGTTCCATTAAGCTAGCATTTACCCTTCTTGAATTCCCTTTATTCCGCACGATATCAAGATTATGAAAGCCTCTAGGGAGCAAAGATGGAGAGCAAATCGAAATGACCTCACCATTTGCGTAGGCCGAGAACATCTTTTCTAACTTATATTTGTCTACAGGTGGTTGCTGTTGCTGTTGTTGAACCATTCTCGGGCTCTGAAACGAACGTTCTGCTACTTACACGAGAAGTTCTGAAGATCGGGAAAGCACCAACATATCAAACTGAATCCTACTATATAGTATATTAAAGGTTGTAAATTGTTTTATAAGCGAGTGCGTACGGCGGAGCTTGTGAGTCGCGAAAATCGTCACATGTTTCGCTCACTACAGCGCTCGTAACACGTGTTGAGGACAGTGGCACTTGATGATAGGCAGTGATAGCAAGCGATGTGTGAATAATTACTGAAGAGTAGTGAAGTGATAAGGGTAAGAAAACGAACTTCATGTAAGTGATAAGAAAACTACAGTACTGACTGACTGAAAGCAACAGGGGAAAGGAGAGTTCCTGTGACAAGAAGCGATGTGAAGATGAAAGACAGCTTTCTCATTGGGCGGTAAACTATTAATATGTGAAGTCCAACTTTTTGGCAGATGATAAAGAACGTTAAGGAGTGATTATTAGTTCATGCATGACCTTACTGCTCGTCTCTTCTGAATATTTTGAGAAAGAACCGGCACGGAGATTAGAGGTACGCACCATTTAACCCAACAAACAACCCTTCACTAATGCTCGGGAGCTGTCGATTAAAGCAACAAACCGATAGATCCATACTTTTGCTAGTAATGGAGTTAAAAGATGCGTGAGCTCTAGTCGAGAACATAAGAATGTCGCTGAAGCAAAAACTGACCTTGGAAAGCCGCTATGAGAATTTGGATAAAGCGATGGTAACAAACCGTAATGCTGAAAGACCTTGCTGCCATTCTTCCCAGCTGAACTCACATTGTGTTTGCGCCTAAATAGCAATCACATCACTGCGAATTCGAGCACAAGCCAGAATCATGACTCGTTGATCGTAATAAATACAATTACGAATTACAAATTAAATACAATAAATACAAAATTCGATTTAATACATAGTGTTCTCCGCTAACTTATTTTCAGTAGATTCTTCACCTGCAGGTATTCCTAGGGGCCAAGCAACAAATTGGTCCAAGTCAAATTAGCCTCGAGAACTTTACACACAGGCTGTGGGTGTTAAAACATGCATCCACATTAGTCTCTAGCAAATATCCGCATTCCTCGAAAGTTTCCAGAGATTAGGATAGTGCGCGACAATGAAAAGATATGTATTAACAGCGAGATTAAGACAATGCGAGAGTAGATGAGTAGAATAGTCCCCAAAAAGGATAAGATGCGGATCGATTGAAATCCGGGATCAGTAGATTGCGATATTACGATAGTAGGACAGTAGCAGAGTAGGAGGTTAGGGTAGCAGTAGATAATTATAGTGCGCTGTAATGATTAGATACGTATTGATCGATTCGCCTGAAGATGCCTAAGCTGCAAACTCTCCAGCGGTTCCAATACGTTCTGATCATTTCAGCGGAGTATCCTGCTCTACTACAATACTCGTCTATCAATCAATTCATGTTTTTTCATTGTCGCCTACTATCCAAATCTCCGAATTTCGCGAACTATGAGGGGTCTTTACGCAGGTGCCGCAAACAGCTTGCACTAGTGGTCATATACCACCCACATCTGGAGCCAAGTGAGCAGCAGGCGGTCCCAAAAAGGCGCGAGGGCAAATGTTCGAGAATAACGTTAGAATTCATGGATGCGGTCATGTTCTGGGGATAGAGGAGAGGTGACCGCACAGAAGCGGCAATAACATAGGAGGTTTCATTTCTGAAGGGAGCTCTATTAATGATAAGGCCACAACGTGAGAATATTGCAGTGATTATAACATCTTGCTCTCGGCTGCACACTCGAATCTTCGATACAATTGACAAACCGTTTTGAATTCACTGGTAAAGGACTTCCCATATTTCCGCATGCCTACTATTATATGCATCTCCAATTCCTCTACTACGAGAAGCCACAACAAACAATCCACAAAAAATGTGATCAACAATCTAGTAAACACAAAAATATTTCGAATACCTTGAGTTTACAAGCGAGAATAAGAACGCGACGATCAGTGGCATCCAAGTGAAGGTCGTTGAGCAAACGAAGCATTCCATTCGGTCCAATATTTTGGCGATTCGCGCGATTCATCAAAGCGGAAGTGGCCCACGACCGAACCTAAGCTGGCCACCTAAAAACTCTTGGAGAACTTTCTCTCTGACCTCGACTTCTTTTACTCTGTACCCTACTCTACCCTAAACTAAGATTTTGGGAACTCCGAGAATTGCGCATTTTGACAAATCGCTAGTGTGAATCGCGGAAATTGCGAGTCTGACATTCTTAAAGAATTGACCTAAGGACCAATATGACCGATATTTTGTTTACCCCCCCCCCCCACATTCGATGAGTAATGTTGTAATTTTCTTGTTGCAGGTGGCTCGTGAACTGGAATGCATTGTCGCTGATGGGGAAGATCTTGTTCAGCGAATTCAACGACGACTTGCGGATGTGGCGCGGGTTCAGATTATGTCGAGGCCATCATGCTGAAAGGTCACCGCTGAGCTATGGGTATTTCCTTCCTACCGAATCTGTAGAAGGCACTGCTGTATAAATCACCCTCATTTTTTTCATAATTTTTGTAATTATTTGACTTTTTTTCATTTCATAAATAAAACTAGTACGTCATCCTGAATTGTACTGCACGATTTTGAGCCAAAAGTATTGGGGTGGGTCAGGAATCTGTTTTAAACGACCAAAGAATTCGTTCACCCGACTAATCTACCTAGTTCTGTCAGGTTCAATTTGGATTGAATATTTCCAATCTCCCACTTCAGAAGGAGCGATGACCTTTGTGGAGAAAACAACAATATACAGACCACGTTACTCTTCATTAACTCCAGAAGATATTCGATCAAAATACAAAATCATTGACGAGAAAGGTAGTAGAGGAAGCTCTACATCGAGTGCACATGCAGGTCGCTAAAAGCAGCGTTTCAACGGAAGGGGATAAAAATCTAAAATCATCACAACACAAACTATTCAGTGCTGCCGCTGTTCGAGAAGCAATTCACAGAACATGTTTGATGGTGTTCTTCATCAAAATCAAAATATACGTACCGGGATTAAGCTTGGACCCGTTTAGCCCATGATGAATAGAGGGGACATATCGACAGAAAACGTTAAGAGTCGAAATTGGGACAAGTCGAGTCGAAGCAACTAACTAGTGTCGACGCAACAAATACTAGAAGCATAAACTGAGCGCATATCAAATTGAACTGGCAATACAAAACATCACCCAAAAGCCTACCACGAATCGGCCAACCTAAACGGATATAACACTTAAAACAAAGAGATTAATTCATAGAGAAACCCCGTTCCTTTGAGGTGTATGCCGAATATTTCCTATGAAGTGACTGCAGTCGCGGCTGCCGCTTCACGAGGTAGGCCAAGCTTTTCACGTGCGTACTCGACGAACTGATCTATCAGCACTGGCCAGGCCCCATCTTCGTCGTAATTAGTTAGATCCGGTCTAATTGTAAGGCAAAAGTCGAGCAAAAGATTCCATGTATCACGTGAAATTGCTTTTCCGTGCTCAGCAAGTAGAAACTCTTCCCAGAGCGATAAGAGTGGGAACTGCAATGGATTTGGTAAAAGTATACCGTAACCTATCTACTTTGAAACTATTCATTTCCGTAGCGAAAAAATTGGTGATGATTTATTACTAACCTTGTCAGCGAATAGGATTTTCCAGTACGCTAGCGCCGTTTCCAAATCAAGATTGCGTTGACTGCTCAACTTCCCATAGAGGAAAGTGAACGAGTAAAGTTCCCGAAAAGCCGCCGGTTCTGATAACTCTGCATCGAGCTCTTGCAGACGCTCGCGGAGTTTATCCAGAGAATCAACTCTGGAAACATAAACATTTTGTTAGTAAAATGTTACTAACAAAGGTCCACACTCAATAAGAAAACTACGGCCAAAATTGCGCGTGCTTTGAAAGTTTTCCGTAGTTACACACAGACTACATTTCTATTGACGTCAGGAAAACAGCTCGCAATTGATCGAACGATGTTACGTATATATCCCACCCTGCGCCGGTGCAATTGCGTACCGCAAGCGATTACAGTACACCCACGCCTAGTTCTACTGGCGTTGACATTTGTAACTGATGATCACAGGCGGGGCTCGTGATGAAAGGAAATGGGAAGACTAATCAATTCATAACTAGCACAGCTCCGAATATTGTACTGAGTCGAGCCATGCATTTCTCCTTTCAGATAGGTGACGGGTACCGAGAGATGCTCTACATATCGTTGGAAAACCATTGCGCGCCTGGAAACCACTCTAATTCCTCATGTCATTTACTTCTTAACATGCAAAATAGGGTAATGTGCTAGCGTATTTATAATGTTCCGCACTAGAACAATCATTGATGCCATTATGCATTGTACCAGTGCAGTGAGGGACTCGAGGGGACGAAGTTTACTTGGCACCTGAGGGAAGAGAGAGTTCTAATTCGTGAGGTAGTTTTCATCATGAACTGCTTAGTAGTTGCGTCTCACGGCCACCTTGTTTTCGAGTTGTTAGTTGATTTTTTGTTTTCGAGTTGGTAGTTGATTTATTCGCAACTTGTAGATATTTCCATAGACATAGAAATCTGATACGGAGGTATCCTTGTGAGGATGACTTGTGCTGAAAGTGAGAGCGCATACTTGTAGATGATAGGCCACGGGATATGTTCATTCTTTCTGTAAAGAGATGCCGTAAAATGTAATTCAGTTCCATTGGAGATAATCCGCTTACAGGAGCGTTTGCGTTACTGTTGCGAATCAATTTCTTGAGGCGCTAGTGTACTCAAAAGGGGCATGCCACGCTGACTGAGCCTTGGAGAAGAGGGTGAACTTTGAGGGTAATGAAAACTGCTTACACATCCCCCTAGACTCACAGCCTAGTACTAGGGGGACCAGCAGGGGTGGGGAGGAGCATGATGACTTGGCGCTTTTATTCGCCAACCTTGTGTGGGATTTTACAGCTTCTGCGTTGGAAGATAATAGCAGTTCTTTACGTAAGCTGTGAGCAAAAGCTTAACTATTGCGCTATAAATGGGAAAACTGTTCTCCACGATTCCAATCATTTTGCATTAAATGTTATGTTCAGTGTTCGCTTCCACTTTTGCTGATAGGAGATAGGAATTTTTTATATCCACTACCACAAATATTCACTGCTGACATCTCGAAGATATATGCAAAAAACTGCTAGACTAGATATAAGTCATCTAGTCTTATTATTTCCTCTCATCACAAGTTCTACCCGTAGTTATTCAATCGAAAACAGGGTGCCAACGATAGCGGAACTAGCCGTGAGAGTACTGTAATCGCCTGCTGTACGCAATCGCACGGGCGCAGGGTGGGATAAATACGTAACATCGATCGAAGCAGCTGTTCAATGCGCGTTTCCGTAATAACTTCCCTTCATTTTGTTGTTTTTTTTGTTGCTGACACGAGCTTACTGCTACCTCTTTTCTGGTGCAGTGTGATTAATTACTTTATTGGTCTTGCCTATTGTGGATCCATTCAGGTAGAACGTTCTATTCAAAAAAGCTGCAACCATGTCGTACATGTTACCACATTTGGAGAATGGATGGCAGGTATGAAGTGTTATCTTAATTCTTTCCCGAGATTTTCTCACGGTCTGTATTTTATGACGCTATTGCTAAGCGTTATGGTCAACCGTGACGGTCTGTTAGGAATCATATCAGGAGATCTCATGTATGTCAAATTTTCCGTCTCTTTACAATTCTATATCTTTACATAACGCATTCAATTGCTTATCCGTGCTTCATGTTGCTCAAACTCAAATGCTTAAACATATATTCGATATATTTAAGCTGATTTGGTTGTACGGGTCTTGACTGTCAAGTAAAACTAAACTATGGTAACATATTTCTTGTTTTGCTTCCTGTAGTCACCCTTGACATTTTTAAGGTAGATCAAGCCATCCTTGCCGAAGAGGACCGTGTCGTCGTCGTGCGTTTTGGTCACGATTGGGATCCCACATGCATGCGGATGGATGAGGTGAGTGATGTGGATTAGGTTTTTTCTACAGAGATGAACATCTAGAAGATTTCTTAGTGAATTTTTGATCTCAATAAGATCTCTGTTTTTGGAACTCGGAACGGAAGCTGTTCTATCCAGGTTTCACCATCCGTGGCACAGACATCCACATCTTTTCCTTTCCATGTCCATTCTGCTGACAGTGCTATAATAGTGTTTTGTGCAGACCTCTCTCAAGAGCTCCCAAAAGTGAAGAACTATAACTCGTATGTCTCTTGTCGACATCACGAAGGTGATAGTTTTCTATTTCAGGAGCGGCACTTGCACTATTGGAGCCCCAAAAAGGAGCATCAAAATTTTCGCTGAAACTTTGCCCATACAGGTTATTCGGCGTACTGATCACGAATATTACATCGTTTATCACGCGAAAGCAGTTCGCGATAATTTGCCTTCACTTAGCGTCTTATTAGTGGATGTCAGCTGGTTCTTAAACGACCTGAGCGTCGCGTCCGACTGGAACTAAATAACCCGAAATGGCATTTCTAAAATGAGTTTCAGAATCGTAATCATGGCAGTGAATAACCTCATTAAGCAAAGCTCCAGCGAAAATATATCATTGAGCTACATAATTTGGGGTTACTTTGCGTTCACTTGGGATTTCAACAGTGCAATACGCTTTAGTAGCTTCTGTGGGTCAATTCAGAGCCCTTCTATTTTTTTTGCATAACCTTGACCTTGCCCTTTAGGTCCCTGATTTCAACAAGATGTATGAGTTGTACGATCCTTGTACTGTGATGTTCTTCTTCAGAAACAAGCATATTATGGTCGATTTGGGTGAGTTTTACTCGAGTTTCTTGACATATCTTTGCCCAATTTTGCTTATCAGTCGATCATCCGTATCGTTCTGGCTTGAGTACTTCCGCGTTTTCCATTAGCGCACCTGCAAGAGGAATTTTAAATTCTGCTTCAATTACTCGATCAGAACTTCCCTCCTTTCCTATAATCTATGGTGGATTTCTATTTGCAGGTACTGGTAACAATAACAAAATCAACTGGCCTATCACCGATGGGCAAGAGCTCATCGATATTATTGAAACAGTGTACAGGTGAGCTTTTTCTCACATTTTCTTCTGAAACACAGAAAATTCTGGTTTTTTGAAGATTTTTATGCTGTTTTTACAGAGGCGCTCGCAAAGGTCGTGGTTTGGTGGTTTCGCCGAAGGACTACTCAACGAAATATAAATATTGATCGTTTTCCTGTGCCGTATTTATCCTTCTCAGTGATAATAAATGGTGTAGCATTCTGTTTGTGCCTTGAGCGAGACAACAGTAGTTGTACTGACGCAGTATTTGAAGTATTTCATGTTGATTCTATTAGTTGCCTGACGTTTTCCCGTGCACCCTTTGTTTTCCCATTTTTACGAGAATTAGTTCAGAATGTCGATAGGTTGACACACTGCAGGGACGCTTGTCACGACTAAGCCAGTCGTTCATCAGGACAAATGCGATTGAGTGCTGGGCAGGCGACTGCCCTAACCGTGCGATTTTGATAGATGCATCCGGTCAGAGGAGTACAATTTCATGGCTTAACCATACTTTCTACTAATATAAACTTAAAAATGTACTGTTTTCAAGGAACTTGAAGAGGAAACAAACTGTCAGTTGTTCGCAGCACACATAGCTAGGACCGCCAAAGATGTCGAAGTACGTCAAATGAAATACGCCGTCTGCTCTGAGATACGAACAATTCTGATTTTCATTACAGGTATTGATCGATTCTTTTCCAATTGATGACACCGGGAATGGGACGAGCGAGTCCGAGAGCAGAGCGTAGCGTGAGAGTAGATGCTGAAAGATCAAAGGTACGAATAAATTTCTTATTTTTGTACATGACGCAGAGAATTTGGCCCGTGTCTTGAAATACAGAGTTGTTGTTTCGTGGGCAAAATCGACGAAGGCCAAGCCAGATGTGGGACTTCGTGACGGCGATTCCCGTGATTCATCGTAAAGCAGAAGTTGCTTGCAGAGAGGTTGATACAAGGTTTTTTGATTTCTCAATATCTTGAATCAGTTCTCGATCGCATAAAAGAGTGCACATTGTTACAATAAAGCATGTTCCACTATTGTACCCCAGGTTCTCGAGATTTCATCTTCCGAAATTCCATCTGCAGGAGTGGTTCGGAACATTTATAAGGAATGTGGTGGTTATTCCTTGCCTCAGCGCCATTTTGTACAATTTTGCACGAATTCTGCGCAACACCTGGTATAACTAAACACTTTTTCAACTGATGTATAGTAAACACTTTTTATTATGGTCAGTAATATGACATTCAATCTTGCTGCTGGTACTTTTTGATGCCATCTTGACGCAACTGGGATGAAATTGACACTTGAAAGCACCTGCGCTAAAAGGGATGTCATACCCGTCATGATGTATCGTTCAACGCACTGATATGCCTTCAAAGATCCGTTAATTTTTTACATGCTTAAGGTTCCAGTAGTGAAGGCGTCTGGGGTTGTACTAGATGAACTGGGCCCACTAAATCAGAAAAGCCTATTGATGGGAACAAACACAACGAGTCTGTTTCACAGCAAGGAAATTTAAGAGATGTCCGCTTAGCTACGTGGAATTCTTAATTTAATATATAATATAGATGTTCTCAAGTATTGGACCCTTGTCAGAATAAGATAATTTTCCACTTTTTTTCTTGCTCTTTCTTATTACACCTTTCATTACTTTTGCTTGGTCATAAGACTTTATTATGCCAAATTAATAACTCCTTCAATAAAATTCTTTGCGAACAAGCGCATGAACAGAAACATAATACGACACTCAATATGATCCTAAGTGATCAAACAGTGCATCTATTGCTCACTGAATTCCATTGTTCCCTTAGTGCAAACAGTACATTTAGCACTCACTACAGTGCAGTTGCCCATGTGCCCCCAAGTGTTACAGGAGGAACATTTCAGCCAGTAAACAATATCACAATCATCATTAAACGGATTCTCTTGGAAACAAAATCCGCACACTCTAACATCTTCTGAGGCGAACTCCTTGGGTACAGCAAGACTTGGCTTCCGCTTAGCTTTGTTGATGGATGAGGTCTGGAAAAAAAAAGTATGCTTAGAGCCACCAGTCAAAGTGACACTCTGAGGTAGTCAAATTCACTCACAGTTTTTAGTCGAATCGGCTGTGCATCGGCTGGTACAGGTCCGCACGAGGGAAGTTCCGGGCGTGTTGCGATAATGGGCTCATTCCTTGTCGGAGGAGCCAATGTAGAAAGCTTGCTTTTCAAGGTTGTGTGCGACCGCTTCATAGCAGCTAGGGCATCGTTCAAACATTGCTCAGCTTCTCTGGTTGGTTTAGCTGCGATGCGCCTCAGCTTCAAATGTAGGCCAGCATATTCCTGTAAGAAAAGAATTTTATCGGTAGAAAAAAGTCGAAACGAGAAAAAGTTCAGCAACTAGAATTTTCAATAGCTCTACCATTTCAATACGTTGGAGTAATTCCTTATTTCTATCTAGACGATTTTGGTCAGAATCGTCAAGATTGTCGTGTCGAACTGGTTGAAGGCAACGTATGAGCGACATCTGACGCCACAGATATCTCGATCATTAGGCTCCCGGAAATTCCTCGGTTTCACGGCTAGGGAGTAGACCTTTAACACGCAATGGATTACTTCATTAAACGATGACCTTCACCATGCCTTACCTTCTGGGGCGTACAAGGCAACTGCGTGAATATTGCATACAGGAGATTCCAGCTCTACGATCGTCATTACACTCGCAAAAAAACGAATATGGGCAAACAGAGCAACCTGGCTTATTACAATGATTGGTCACCTAAACACACACAACTTTGAGGCAGCAATTGCAAGCATTTCCTGATTACCTTTTCACACGGACAACGTTCCTGCTCCACCATGTATAACTTGTCTGATTTCTTAGCACGAATTTTCCATACACCTGGCTGAACTACATCGATTAGGTCTCTTGATTCGTGGTAATAGCTAACCGCTTTGCTGTGGCTCAAAAGATGATTTTTGAGACGATATCGGCCTTCTATGAGCCCTCTGCGCTCCTAAACGACATGGTTTTCAAAAACGCTTCAATCTATTTTCGGATTCAGCACTTACTATAACAACAGAATCTTCCTCCATTTCCTTAACCACTTCGATAAGAGAGTCGACCAACTCATCGATGCGTATTTTACTCTTCGAGCGGAAAACTTCTCTCTTCAAGTGTTTATGCCATCGTTCACACATCATGGATGTGTTCATGACTGCTCCTTTTCTGTGCTGCGCGCTCCACTCATCTATTCTGTGCGTCCTAAAGGTGAAAGAGTTGGTCAAAAACTCTCAGCGATTTTCAGCGAACTCGTAATCCCCTAGTAATCTTACCAATTTTGATGCAGATAATCGACTAACTCGTACTGGCTTTCATTTAATAAAAACGTCAATGTATCCGAGTATCTTTTTGTGAAGAGCTCGGAATTGTAGGACCTGCACACGAACCGAATCCTTGTCAATGAACTCGCCAAGGAGTGAGAGCTACAATATCTCTATTATAAAAGATTTCATGGAAAAAAAATTATTAAATAAAAGTCTGTTCCAAACTCACCTTCGTTAATTTTCTCCTCGCTGAACGCTTGAAAGTTTGCAGTATATGCCAGTTGCATAGAATTTTCCGTGTACTTGCGCCAGGGAAGACTTGTTCAAACGCATTATAAAATGAATGCGTCGTCGCTCATAAAGAAGTGGGGCTCAAATGAAGGGAGCTCTTCCTTTACTTTGGTAAACAAAATGGCCAGTTCTTTCTCGCTCATTCTACAATGCAACCTTTAGAGAACTATAGCTATCGAGCGAACATTTTGACTTGTACCTGAAGCTAAGCAAAAAAGCAGTTGGGAGACCGCGATCACAATGGTCGGCTACAATTATAGGAACAAGTCTGAGCTTGTACATAGTCACGTTGAAGGCATCATTGTTTCCGATGCCTTTTCGCGAGAATTCTGCGAGCCATTTCCGTTGCAATTCGTTTATTATAACTGCAACACGATGGTTATTGCACACGAAGACCATGGAGTAACCTTCGTCCCACCTAGACAGAAGCCGTCGCTTGTATCGTCTTGACTAGGAGCATAAAAAAGCAGACCGTCGCTAGCGTTATTCTCCTTAACACGTTTTCCAAAGAAATCAAATCGTTTGCATGGCGCCGTCCAGGGAACAAATTGTGGCGCTTGCTGATAGCTCTGGAAATATGCAATGGAGAAATCAAGCGAGGAGAACTGATGATGATGTAACGCCCAACCGAACGTCGAACTGTGATGAAGAATAGACGCTTCTCGTTTCCACTGCTGCCTTGTGAACTTCTGAATTTTTCTCTGATTTTCCGTTTAACTTGTAGATAACTGAATCCTTCCTTCAGTAGCTCCACGATCAGTTCTTCATCAGTTTTGTCTAGCCACAACCTCGATGGCGTCCGCTTCATGGCCTATGTGAGTTAGGCAATATTCAATATGGATAGCCGCAGCAGTGAACTTCGCCTGAAATATCCCGTTCTGATGGCGTCTCCATTACACAATGATGCACTCACATTAACAAACGCGGTGCAGTGCCTTACGGTTCTCTTGCTTGTATTTGTAGTAGCAGCAAATAACGGTGCAATGCCGGATCTGTGACATCTGTAGTACACGCGTGTGTTGTCATCGGTGGCTTTCCTGCTACGAACGACAAACGAGGAGACAGATGTCTCTTGAGCGCACTTAAGCCATTCCTTAACCAGAACCCACTTTTTCGGTTATTTCTCTGGACGGGCTCTACCCTACCTCAAAATCGATGTCGTCCTTGAACGTTGCTCTGCTGACATTAAATGCCTCAGTGCCTTTGCAGTGTTTTGACGAACAATGCATAGCGAGTTCCTTGAGGTTGCGCACAATGTGACCGCATTCTGGACACTCGACGCTCCCACGCTCTGCAGAGTGCAGAAAGTTTACCGTTTTGAGGACTAATGTATAACACAGCATCTTGTCACCTGGCTCATTGGTCCCTTGCTGTATACAGCGCCGTTGATGTTTCAGAAATGAATCTCTTTTGGAGTAATCCTTCTCACAGTTTTCACAGCTATATATATTACTATTCTCATCGGCATTTCCTCGTTTTCTCATTTCCGCTTTGGTCCTTTTGAGCTTCTCCAATTGCTCCTTCGTGTAATCATGGCGTCCAAATAGGTGATCGTAAAGACGATTTACTTCTTGACCACAGAGAAAACATTCAGAGGACATTTCTCGATGTCTGAGAAGGAGGCGTGATTATATTATAAGTAAGCCTCGATAAGTTAGTATTAGGTGATCCATGTAACTTTATTCCGAACTCAAGTGAATAAGTGACCCGAAATTGGCAACCAAGGAGATAGAGAGATATTGCCAGCTGTAGAATAAAATATCTGCTGACGGGATCAGATAAATATCGCATATCATGGACGTAGACGCAACCCAATATCCGATTATTATAATCTAGTATCTCTTTTGATCGAATATTCTACCATTTCAAGTTGCTATAACTTTATCTACTAACCTACCAATCCTTGGAGTATCCAAGGATCATTATTCAAATGTAGAAATAAAAAGAATGAAAAGGGAAACAATGGGAGAAATACGACAAAGTAATCGGCACTATTCAACTTTACAATCCCCAAAATCTCAAAATTTTATTTTTCGTCGAAACTTTGCTCATAGGGGTAATTCGGTGCCCTGATTACGAAAATGACATTCATTTTTGGCGGTGGCGCCATCTGGCGCCAGTTGGCGCCACCTTGTCACGACACATGTTTTCACCAAATTCGGTGTAAACTTCTGTATAGGGGTTATTTGATGTCCTGATTACGAATATGACATTCGTTTTTGACATTTGCGCTGTTCAACTCATAGGTCCACCCTTCCACGCACGTAGTGCCCAGGACTAAGTGAGGAGGTAGGGGATTCTGGGGTGTACTAAGCTCAGAGAGTAGAGAGACTCTGCGGTCGTTAAATTAGCACTGTGTGACAAAACATGAAACCATAAAACGTGCGAGAATACTAGTTAAGTGACTTATTCACGTTACCCTAAGGCTTAGTCCTCATCGCGATCTCATAAGTGAGACAAAATGGAGCTAAATGGACTGAGGCGAGAACAAATGTTATATTCATGATCAGAGCACCAAATGATACTATACAGAAAATACACCGGATTTGGTGAAACAGGTCGTGACAAGGTGGCGCCAGATGGCGCCACCGCCAAAAATGAATGTCATTTTCGTAATCAGGGCACCGAATTACCCCTATAGGCAAAGTTTCGACGAAAAATAAAATTTTGAGATTTTGGGGTTGTAATAGTTGAATAGTGCGACTAACCAAATGAAGACACTTCCCCAAAAATCCAAAGAACGTAAGAAGTCGTAATATGCATGACGAGAATAAAAACTTACCTCACAAATAGAGCAGCGCAGGCAATATTGAATTAAAATAATAGAAACCAAAATCAAGGCACCGCTTCCGAATGAGGACGTAGCCTAAAGATAAACCTTAATCGAACACGAAAAATTGTGACAATAACTAGAAACTTACTTTATAAGCAAGACAAGATACAATCAACACACAACAATCAAATAAGAATCCTATGCCAGATAAGAGCGCAATCTGAAGGCAAACCCTGATTGAACACGAAAAAAAAAACTTTGCAAAAATAGAAACTTACTTTACGATGCGTGTACTACTGCATTGACGTATTGAAGAAATATCACATTCAGAGCACCGGCATCAAACGAAAGCACAATCTGAAGTTAAACTTGAATAAAAACAAGAAAGTTGACAACGGGAAGAACTTACTCTGAAAGCATGAGCGGCACCGAATTCTATAGAGCTGACATCGAAAATCAAATTAAACACCACCGATCTAAAATGGCAGCGTTGTAAGAAGGGAAAAAGCCAAAAACTAAGAGCGAAAAGAAGAAAACGAATCAACGTTGTACAAAATAACGAAGTACAAAGCGGGTGAACAAGAATGAACGAGTGAGCCTGGCGTCGTTTAAAGGGCGCGGCCGCGGATTACGGTAACGGTTATTCGCGGCCTCCCTTATCCGTCTTGTGGGAATCACACCTCATCATCACTCATGTATCGGAGTGGAAGGGATTGCAGTGGCAGTATCATGATACGTTACCGTTATCACTATGTCCGATTGTCATTCTGAAGAGCACCTTTATTCCAATCGGCCATTTTCTAATTCATTATCGTATCATATTTTTCAGGGGTTAGGTTTATCCGACAGTTTTACGCTACGCTCTCCTCTCGAGTGTTTCGGTTGAACTGCGTTAGCAAGCACACAAGCGGATAAGGGGAGCCGGCGTAACCGTTACCGGAATCGCCATCGGCATTTGTGTGCGCGTGAAGAAGATCGGAGCGCCCTCCTGAGTGACGCAAGGATCAGGTTTATTATCGTTTTACTCTTTTTATACGCGCATTTTCAGAGTCAAAGGCCTTCTGTCACCGAATACGCGAATGCGGCTACGATGTCATCGGGCAGTCTCCAGCTAGAAGGTCCTCCAAAATTCAGAGCGATGAACTTTTAACGATGTTGACGCGAGCTGTTAAATATCTTGTTTCCAGAGAATTTTTTTAATCTCGTAATGATAAACCTAAATGCAGGTGGTGCAATAAATTAGGTGCTGGAGAAGGGCCAGTGAACCAAAAAATTTCTGTGCCATTCAGAAAGCAAAATGTGGAGCATTTGGGAGTGAAACCCAGCGGTCTGGCAAAAGCTTCCACATGCCTTTTGACTCCTTGTCCCTTTGTATTCGCCTTCACACTAGGCGTTTAGGAGACTGGCAGCACATAGGGTTTACGTTTGGACTTCAGCAGCACTGATGTACTCACCTGAAGAGGAAATCAGCGCGGAAAGTAGAGGCCTCACTTTACAGGTTTCAAGCTGTTTCCCTTTTTCCTTCCTCATTGCAACCTCTTAAACTTTGATATCCGTCGTCTCGTCGACCAACTCTTCGTGTCACAAGCCTTCAAGGTAACCACAGTTCGAGGTTCACTACTCGAAAGCTCAGCCACATGTTTCATTTGAAGAACTCAAGTCGTCTCCAAACTTCACGAGACTAACCAAAACAACAAATAATCACTAGGAGTTCGGATACTGAAGGCCATGAGAGGAAGCATACATGCAGCCTTGGTCAAAGCTTTTTCAACAAGCGACACATTATCTCATACTTATTCGAAAATAGAATAATAAAGATATGAATGACGTGTTAATTTGAGATTTCCATTATTCATTGCAGACTCTAAAGCTCTAACAAAAGAAATCGCAACAGTGTATGACTGCAGAAATCTCTACAAAAGTTGAGGCTTCTTGGTGAGCTTTCAGCGCCTAAGATCAACATCAGGCTTCTCACACAACAATCCTAATTAGAAAATTACGATTAAAGAAGGAGTTCACGATAAGAACGAAGGTCAAAGAAAGGGAAATTGCATAGTTGGGAGACAGGCGGACCTCCTGAGGGTGCTGACCGACGCGCAATTGGCAGCGAAAGATTTGACCTCGGCGATCTAGCATGGCTCACTCTTGGCGCGGTTGGCGGGGTACGCCCACCGACTATCTAATCACTCGCCGCAGGTCTATACGTGGCGAGTGATTAGATAGCAGAGAGAGCGTAGTGTTGAAGAGGGCACAGCGATGAGAGTCGCATCAATGCGCAAATCAACGAGCGAGGAATGGGTCCTATTTCTCAGGCTCATCCTTCCTCAATTGACCACTTTCAACCTATTTCCAATTAACTAAATTTTCATCTCAAATTCTGCCTTTGAAGGCAGTGGTCGCGATAATGCCTATAGGGACGAATGGGAAACTTACAATGTTTATCGGATAGGACCTACCTAATAAGCCAAAAGTTGATATTTCAGAGGCAGGGACGCCTTATCAAGGCGTGTTAGGTCTCTGAATACCAAAAAAGGAGCGAAGAAAAAATTCTCAAGGAACTGCCGTTCTAACCGCTTTGTTGTGACGTACATCGCACACAGCGTTGACCAGTGTCATATCAAAGGTTTCTCATGAATTGTACATTGAAAACAATGTATGTGGAAGCTTTCACCTCCATTCTAATCGTAAAATCCTCCTCAAGTGCTATCAAAGGTTATGAAATGGAGGAATGCAACCTTTTCATCGAGGGTGTAGATTTCGACGGTTTTTTTTTCGGAAATTTCAGCAAATCTGACCCAGTGACAATCGCGCCGCAGCTGCCGTTGAATCGGCCGTTGATTGATACACTCGGCTGTTTCGATATATATGGTCCTCGATACATACTCGACGCAGATATCTTCTCAACTAGGAAATGTAGAAGAAAGCTAAGAAGACCATCAGAAAGCGCAAACCTTCCGCTTTCCAAAACTATCTTCCCTTTTTCAGGATCTTACGACATTAAGAGAGATATTGCTCTTGAAGTGGCAAAAACTCGCGTGAAAATTTCAGCGTCCTCGACGTTTACTCGACGAAATTTGAGAGACCCTATCTTTCTGCATGGAAGGCTTTCAGAGCAATTTCAATACTTCTTGGAAACGCGAAATCCAGCTCTATCTAACCCTACCTCAAACTGCTTCAAAGGTTATGAAATGGAGGAATGCAACCTTTTCATCGAGGGTGTAGATTTCGACGGTTTTTTTTTCGGGATTTCAGCAAATCTGACCCAGTGACAATCGCGCCGCAGCTGCCGTTGAATCGGCCGTTGATTGATACACTCGGCTGTTTCGATATACTCAAGCAAGAATCAAGATTGAATCGCAACCCCGTGCCTTCAGGATTTCTGTGCGTTTCTGAACGAACCTGACTTTGAGGTCACACAAAGTTAATGCCTCTTTCCTCGAGTCGATATTTCAGTAAATACACAAAAGTGTGCAGCGATGAAAGACGTGCATAGATGACAAGATGAGGCGTCCTTAACATTATTTTGCAGATTTTTTTTGATTTGTTTTGCAGGATTTATTTTTTTAATTGAATTAATTTGCTCTGTTAGAGGGGGTCGTGCCAGGATCTCGATTTCGGGGGGGGGGTCGTACCTCTGCGACCACGTACTCGACACGATTTTCACCCTGCAGAGTCAACCCTGCGTTGCGCAGTTCGCAACGGCACGTTGAGAGATCCTCAACGCACGCTGTATGGGCGGAGACGCAGACGGCTCGAGCATGCGAGTGTGAATGTTCGCGCGAGAGAACGTGTCTAATCGGGCGAAACTGCGCAACGTGGCCGTTGAGAACTGCGCAACGCAGGGTTGACTCTGGTCACATTACGATCCCCCGTTGGTGAAGGAGTGACGTTGCCTCCGACCTTGGGAGTACTACCCCCTTTTCGTCAGCCGAATACGACAAAACTCGTTGGACTTTGTGCAACGGACGGTTGACCCTGCCTGAGAATAGCCGAGCACCACAGTTCACTCTCTGAACGCAACCACTTTTCTCTATCACCTCTAGCAGCCCACAAAACGGTCTTTTGCATGATATAGGGGCACATGCGGGGACCACAGAATGTTTCATTTTTCCTGAACGGCCCTCTGAATACCAGAAAAGGGGGTCCCTAGTTCGATTCCTCTTGGTGACAAATTTTTGCATTTCGAGTTGACGTTCCAAAATTCGCGCAAAATGGAGTTCTGATTGTTCTGGTTGGTTCTAACTCCATTTTGCGCGAATTTTGGCACGTCAACTCGAAATGCAAAAATTTGTTACCACGAGGAATCGAACTAGGGACCTCCTTTTCTGGTATTCAGAGGGCCGTTCAGGAAAAATTGAACATGGTTCTGTGGTTCCCGCATCTGCCCCTATATCATGCAAAAGACCGTTTTCAAAAAGCTTGTCACGCCCTGAAAGACCTTCCTGGTAAGTGAGCTCGCCACAGGCCTGTGCTCCGCCCCTCAGCAGATCGCTGTTCGATTATCATTCTGATAAGGTATGCCACTTCGAGCGCGTATCCAATTTTTTTCTCATGGAATGCTATATCAATCAAGGTATGATCTCTGGTGGTATGATGGCAGCTATGGTTTAACGAGTGCCGACGACCTCTTAGTTGGTTGCCAACTCGTCCATTATCGGAGATCAACGGGCAAAGGAAAGTGGTCCCGTTTTCTTTACTAGAGCATTATTCAGCATCTCCACTTCACTATGAACACAACACAATCCTATCGTAATCTTTCGCTTTAAAGTATACGTGACCATTTTATGGCCACTATGTTTGTAGCTACGTCAAGGTCTCTTCCATGGAATGAATACAAGAAACTTCTAAAAGAATCAGGCGTGCGCGAAAAAAATGAGTGTAATGGGTGCGGGGGATATATATCCCGCACGGTCCGACATGGCCTGCAATGCGCGGGATATATATCCCCGCGTTGTCGTCAATGTGTTAACCTTCACAGCATTTCACTTTTGTTCGGTTGATGCTCTTACGTCTGGTTCGTGTGGGTCTGGAACATCAGTTTCTAGCTGTTGTTGTACATATGTGGCAGTCCTTCTAGCAGGGTGAAAATCGCTTGAGGAAAAGACAACGGCTCGTCGAGGATTCTTTCACGCTCTCCCACGCGGATGCTCACTCTCGCCAGCGCGAGCCGTCTGTGCTCTCCGCGCATTCATTCACTCTCGACACTACTCTCGCACGGTAGAGAGCATGGTCGAGGAAATCCTCGACCGTTATTCACCCTGCCTTCTAGGCTCGGTGCACTCCACCACCGGCTTCACTCTCGTTTTTCACTCTTGCTTCTTCGGGATATCTACGCCATGTCTACAGGGACGAGCCTGCGCACAGAGCTAGTTCTTCGCCAGTGCGTACTTTGATGTCCTTAGCAGCTTTATATGATGATATTCTTACGAATACATGGTTGATCTCGGTGGCCTCCCATCAACACTGTAACTTACCCTCTGGCTCTCTCTTTTTGCCAAGAACGTGCCTGACCTCGTGGACTGTTGCTGTGACCAGATTCCTCCCTTCCATGCATTCGCCCGCGGTCCGGGGATCAAATCCTGGGTCGTGAGTCGCCCGGGCCAACCAAGCCTTCCATCCCTCCGGGGTCGGTTAATTGGTACCAGACTTGTCTGGGAGGATAAAAACACTGACTTACATCGGCTGGCCCCCGCAAGTCATTGTATAGGCCACATCGCATTCAAACGCCACTACGAATGTACAAATGGAAGTAGAATGCGTGCCGCATCCCAAAGAGGGATTGATCAACGGCAAATGCTTTCCTTTTTTATCCCCTATGCCTGCGCTCCATCAGAACAGCGAACCTTCAGGATTCGATAGCGGACCTACGCCTAAATTGAATAAGTTTTTCCGGCATGCTGTGCCTTTCGGTAGGTCCTTTGCCCCCGTGTGCCGTGCTCGCGGGGTTTGCCGTTGCGATTCTCATGTATGAGTGATGTGGGAGAGAGGCTACGTGCTGCTTAGAGTTGGACGCCTGCGGATGAGGAAGCGGGTACGATAAAAAGGGGATGAGCATCGGGTATAATGGAACCGTGGTATATTAAGTCTGTTCAAGAAAAGGTGGCTGCTGTTCGCTGTTGGCGTGCTGGTTGTTTGAGCAGCACTTGAAGACGCTTTTCCTCCCCAAGGGCGATCTGCGCCACGTGCTCGGGCGAGGACGAGTAGCGTTGCCAGCAGCTGCACAGCTGTAGCAACATGATTGGAGCTTGGCTTGGCACGGTGCCATGAAACGCCTTGCGGTTATTTTTGAGCCGTTACCTCTTCATGAGTGGAGGCCAACGGCCCAAAAAGGGTTCCATTTTGGGTTTTCTTGACGGATTTCTCTGCTTTTTTCGCCACCATTAGTTCCTCTGAACAGGGTCAACCGTCCGTTGGACAAAGTCCAACGCGACGACGAGAGTAATGCCGAGAGTGAACGTACGCACGGAGACACAGACGGCTCGCGGGTGGCGAGAGTGAATGCCGGCGCGGAGAGCGGTCAACATCGGTCCAACGTCGCTCCAATATCGGTCCAACGTAACGGTTGACCCTGCCTTGAAGCTGTCTAGAATCTTTCTTTAATTAGCTGCCTTAAACCATATTCTGCCATTCTTGCCTCATTTGCTGCCAGGAGTGAGCGCCATTCTATAGCTTTCATTTGTTTCAAATGAAAGTGGAGTGAGCTTTTTGGTAAGGGTGAAGCCCGTGCAGTATGGCAAAGCCTTCGGTCTGTTGTCATCACTGATTTTTTTTATTGACAAAGGGTCGGGGAAACGGCATAGATCTTATCTGGAAGAATCTGATCTTCCACGTAACTTTGATAAAACCACCTTATCTCGTGTCTGACGCTATCTAGTCGCAAGAAGGCCAAAACACGGGATTACACGAAAAAACACATCGGGCAGCTTGTTTTGTGATCTTATCACCATTTCCTGACTATTTAAACGAAAAGATGAGTGAGTACCATTCCGCAAGAATGAAGATTTTCTTCGTACTGCTGCTTTCGGTTTGGATTTTGGCAAGCGAGTGTGCGATCTGGCGCTCGGCTCCACGATTCAGGAGGAACCCTCCTGGTAGGTTGCTTAAGCTAGCTGTTACGGTCTTCAGAAGGCACACATGGCATGTACCACGACTGCACTCCTAGTTGTTTAGATAGTCTACATAAAGTGAACACTGAGGATTCAGGGCCGATCTATGATAGCAGGTAGGATTTCTCTGTGGCTGCTTCTTTCAAGAAAAAACTATTTTTTAAATTTTAGCATATGGAAAGAGAGGAAGGGACCGAAGGGACCAAAGGAACCCGAAAAATTCCCTTACCGGGGAGGTAGGGAGGATTTCCTTGTGACTGCGCTTCTTGCAGATAAGAAATACTTTTTTGGATTTCAGTGGAGTGATCCATGAACGCCTGTGACTACATCTCTTTCGCACGATGGATCGGCGCCCCTCGAATGCATATTCCTCTCACAAACCCCCTATGAGTTTGTTTGTTTGTGATTTTTGTAATAAAGGAATATGTTGTTGTTGATGTGACATAAACATCAAAAGGGATGGCGTAAATCAGCATTTTATGTACATGAACGAATTTCGGCTCAAAATAGTCTCTCCATGGAAATGGTTCGTATAGAGGCTTATTCTAAGACGGAGCCAGTGAAATGACTGCCGTTTTGATAGAAGTTATCCACAGTGTGTGTGGTGTGTGTATGTGTTTGTGTGTGTGTATGTGTGTGTGTGTGTGTATGTGTGTGTTGTGTGTCGTCTGTGTGTGTTGTGTTGTGTGTGTGTTGTGTGTGTGTGTGTGTGGTCCCAAATTCATAAGCGTCGAGTCACTCAGTTACAGACTACTGCAGTTAGTATAAATACCAGTTTTGCTTCGCCCGCTATCGCGCGCATCACACGGCAGGCTTTAGCGAAATTGGAGGACCCATGGAATATCAGCATGAGATACTCCATTAACCATCTCACTATTGACTGTGTTAGACCCTCCACAGTTTCACTGAAGCTCATCGAGAATACGCGTGATAACGTCTGAGCTGAACTGGTATATTGATCACAACTCTGTAAACATCCAGCATTTTTCTTGAATTAAGATAATTTAGCGGTGAATAGGATTACTGTCAATCTCAGAATTAAAACGAAATATGCCTATTTACATAAGTGAGGAGCTAAGGCTTATCATTTATTTACTTTTACCATTATTTTAGAACCCTGAAAGGATTAGCGGTTTAATGAGTTTGGGCTTTCTTGATAGAAATGAAACTTAGACTTGAAATTTATGCAATCGACTGCTATTAAAAAGCTGATATATATCAAAATGATGTGCACGTACCTTTGTTTTTACTACTACGACTTACTACAATTTGTAAGTAGGAACGCTCTAGTGTCAACGCTGCGTAACGGAATCGACGACTTCAGCGTTCTGGCGCGCCTTATCGGCCCTTATCAATCGTTATCAGTTTCTGGCACCCACCAACAATGTCCCCGTCCCACCCCACATAACACTTGTAAGTATGGTTGCTCTGGTGTCAACGCGAGCCAGGCAACGGAATCGACGACTTCAGCGTTCTGGCGCGCCTTATCGGCCCTTATCAATCGTTATCAGTTTCTGGCACCCACCAACAATGTCCCCGTCCCACCCCACATAACACTTGTAAGTATGGTTGCTCTGGTGTCAACGCGAGCCAGGCAACGGAATCGACGACCTCCAGGCGCTCGGCGCGCCGTTCATCGGCTCCTTATCCAATCGTTATCAGTGTTCTGCCTACGCCACGCGGGGTTCAAACAATTCGCCCGTCCCATCCTCCACTATAACCTACTTCAAGTATATTGTTGCTCTGGTGTCAACGCGAGCCAGGCAACGGAATCGACGACTTCAGCGTTCTGGCGCGCCTTATCGGCCCTTATCAATCGTTATCAGTTTCTGGCACCCACCAACAATGTCCCCGTCCCACCCCACATAACACTTGTAAGTATGGTTGCTCTGGTGTCAACGCGAGCCAGGCAACGGAATCGACGACTTCAGCGTTCTGGCGCGCCTTATCGGCCCTTATCAATCGTTATCAGTTTCTGGCACCCACCAACAATGTCCCCGTCCCACCCCACATAACACTTGTAAGTATGGTTGCTCTGGTGTCAACGCGAGCCAGGCAACGGAATCGACGACTTCAGCGTTCTGGCGCGCCTTATCGGCCCTTATCAATCGTTATCAGTTTCTGGCACCCACCAACAATGTCCCCGTCCCACCCCACATAACACTTGTAAGTATGGTTGCTCTGGTGTCAACGCGAGCCAGGCAACGGAATCGACGACTTCAGCGTTCTGGCGCGCCTTATCGGCCCTTATCAATCGTTATCAGTTTCTGGCACCCACCAACAATGTCCCCGTCCCACCCCACTAATAACTTGTAAATATGGATTGCTCTGGTGTCAACGCGAGCCAGGCAACGAATCGACGACTTCAGCGTTCTGGTGCGCCTTATCGGCCGCTATCAATCGTTATCAGTTTCTGGCACCCACCCAACAATGTCCCCGTCCCACCCCACATAACACTTGTAAGTATGGTTGCTCTGGTGTCAACGCGAGCCAGGCAACGGAATCGACGACTTCAGCGTTCTGGCGCGCCTTATCGGCCCTTATCAATCGTTATCAGTTTCTGGCACCCACCAACAATGTCCCCGTCCCACCCCACATAACACTTGTAAGTATGGTTGCTCTGGTGTCAACGCGAGCCAGGCAACGGAATCGACGACTTCAGCGTTCTGGCGCGCCTTATCGGCCCTTATCAATCGTTATCAGTTTCTGGCACCCACCAACAATGTCCCCGTCCCACCCCACATAACACTTGTAAAGTATGGTTGCTCTGGTGTCAACGCGAGCCAGGCAACGGAATCGACGACTTCAGCGTTCTGGCGCGCCTTATCGGCCCTTATCAATCGTTATCAGTTTCTGGCACCCACCAACAATGTCCCCGTCCCACCCCACATAACACTTGTAAGTATGGTTGCTCTGGTGTCAACGCGAGCCAGGCAACGGAATCGACGACTTCAGCGTTCTGGCGCGCCTTATCGGCCCTTATCAATCGTTATCAGTTTCTGGCACCCACCAACAATGTCCCCGTCCCACCCCACATAACACTTGTAAGTATGGTTGCTCTGGTGTCAACGCGAGCCAGGCAACGGAATCGACGACTTCAGCGTTCTGGCGCGCCTTATCGGCCCTTATCAATCGTTATCAGTTTCTGGCACCCACCAACAATGTCCCCGTCCCACCCCACATAACACTTGTAAGTATGGTTGCTCTGGTGTCAACGCGAGCCAGGCAACGGAATCGACGACTTCAGCGTTCTGGCGCGCCTTATCGGCCCTTATCAATCGTTATCAGTTTCTGGCACCCACCAACAATGTCCCCGTCCCACCCCACATAACACTTGTAAGTATGGTTGCTCTGGTGTCAACGCGAGCCAGGCAACGGAATCGACGACTTCAGCGTTCTGGCGCGCCTTATCGGCCCTTATCAATCGTTATCAGTTTCTGGCACCCACCAACAATGTCCCCGTCCCACCCCACATAACACCTTGTAAGTATGGTTGCTCTGGTGTCAACGCGAGCCAGGCAACGGACATCCCGACTTCCAAGCGTCTGGCGCGCTCTTATCGCCCTTATCATATCGTTATCATTTTTGCACCGCCCGACCACCAAACAAGAGCCAATGTCTCCCGTCCTCACCCCACATAACACTTGTAAGTATGGTTGCTCTGGTGTCAACGCGAGCCAGGCAACGGAATCGACGACTTCAGCGTTCTGGCGCGCCTTATCGGCCCTTATCAATCGTTATCAGTTTCTGGCACCCACCAACAATGTCCCCGTCCCACCCCACATAACACTTGTAAGTATGGTTGCTCTGGTGTCAACGCGAGCCAGGCAACGGAATCGACGACTTCAGCGTTCTGGCGCGCCTTATCGGCCCTTATCAATCGTTATCAGTTTCTGGCACCCACCAACAATGTCCCCGTCCCACCCCACATAACACTTGTAAGTATGGTTGCTCTGGTGTCAACGCGAGCCAGGCAACGGAATCGACGACTTCAGCGTTCTGGCGCGCCTTATCGGCCCTTATCAATCGTTATCAGTTTCTGGCACCCACCAACATGTCCCCGTCCCACCCCACATAACACTTGTAAGTATGGTTGCTCTGGTGTCAACGCGAGCCAGGCAACGGAATCGACGACTTCAGCGTTCTGGCGCGCCTTATCGGCCCTTATCAATCGTTATCAGTTTCTGGCACCCACCAACAATGTCCCCGTCCCACCCCACATAACACTTGTAAGTATGGTTGCTCTGGTGTCAACGCGAGCCAGGCAACGGAATCGACGACTTCAGCGTTCTGGCGCGCCTTATCGGCCCTTATCAATCGTTATCAGTTTCTGGCACCCACCAACAATGTCCCCGTCCCACCCCACATAACACTTGTAAGTATGGTTGCTCTGGTGTCAACGCGAGCCAGGCAACGGAATCGACGACTTCAGCGTTCTGGCGCGCCTTATCGGCCCTTATCAATCGTTATCAGTTTCTGGCACCCACCAACAATGTCCCCGTCCCACCCCACATAACACTTGTAAGTATGGTTGCTCTGGTGTCAACGCGAGCCAGGCAACGGAATCGACGACTTCAGCGTTCTGGCGCGCCTTATCGGCCCTTATCAATCGTTATCAGTTTCTGGCACCCACCAACAATGTCCCCGTCCCACCCCACATAACACTTGTAAGTATGGTTGCTCTGGTGTCAACGCGAGCCAGGCAACGGAATCGACGACTTCAGCGTTCTGGCGCGCCTTATCGGCCCTTATCAATCGTTATCAGTTTCTGGCACCCACCAACAATGTCCCCGTCCCACCCCACATAACACTTGTAAGTATGGTTGCTCTGGTGTCAACGCGAGCCAGGCAACGGAATCGACGACTTCAGCGTTCTGGCGCGCCTTATCGGCCCTTATCAATCGTTATCAGTTTCTGGCACCCACCAACAATGTCCCCGTCCCCACCCCACATAACACTTGTAAGTATGGTTGCTCTGGTGTCAACGCGAGCCAGGCAACGGAATCGACGACTTCAGCGTTCTGGCGCGCCTTATCGGCCCTTATCAATCGTTATCAGTTTCTGGCACCCACCAACAATGTCCCCGTCCCACCCCACATAACACTTGTAAGTATGGTTGCTCTGGTGTCAACGCGAGCCAGGCAACGGAATCGACGACTTTTGCGTTCTAGCGCATCTTATCAGCCCTTATCAGTTGCTATCGCTTTCCAATCATGTACCACCAATGTCCCGGGACCGCCCCACATAAGACTTGTAAGTATAGACGCTCTAGTACCAATATGAACGACAAAACGAAATTGGCGATGCTCGCTTTCTAGCCCCTCTTATCAGCTATTATCAGTCGTTATCAGTTCCTATCACGTACCACTTGTGTCCCATCCCACCCCCTATAACATATGTAAGAACCACTGCGCTATCGTTACTGTGACTCGAGCTATGAATTTCCGGTCAAACACACACACACACACACACCAACAGACACACGCTAGCCGCTTATATATAGTAGGATTGTTAGGGGGTTGATTTGGACACAAGTAGTATGTGCTAGGAACTGATAACAACTGATATATAGCTGATAAAAAGGGCTAGAAAGCGAGCATCGTCAATTTCGTTTTGTCGTTCATATATGTGGTACCAGATTAGTCCCCCGTCAACCGCCGGGACCTTCCTTTCCTGCGCAAGCTTTCTATCCTCCGCTATGGTCCCTTCCTCCTGTGACACCAACACCTCCTGGAAGTGACGCGTATGCAACACAATGGTGTTTCAAACAGTAGAAGGGACACAATCATGATATGACGGTAGATTTTTCGCTTCCCTTCCTCATCCTCCCTTCCTCTCTCCACTGCCCTCCAGCTGCCACTGCAGCACCATGTGGAATGAACGGAAGTGTGCTAAGCAGGTGTTTATATAGCCCTAAGAGTGTTATCACAACTATCCTGCTACAAAACATTGATATCTCAAATCCTGTAAGCTACCCGATTTGTTAGCGGTTTGTTTATCCCATGAGCTTCCTTCTCACTCACTTCATTTTGCGGACGGACACACATACATACACACACACACACTCACACACACACACATACAGATACACAAACCGACACACAAAGTTAGCGCTTTATAAATAGAAGGATAAGCAACTTACAAGTGTTATGTGGGTGGTCCCAGGACATTGATGGTACATAACTGAAAGCGATAGCAACTGATAAGGGCTGATAAGGCGCGTCAGAACGCAAAATTCGCCAATTGCGTCACTTACTAACTCGCGTTGTACATGCACACTGTACCATTGTATGACCAGCTTACTTAATAGCAGTCGATTGCATAAACTCAATCAAGTCTTCAGCAAATGATAACTTTCATTTCTATCAAGAAAGCCCAAACTCATTAAACCGCTAATCCTTTCGGGGTTCTAAATAATGGTGAATGTAAATAAATGATAAGCCTTAGCTCCTCACTTATGTAAATAGGCATATTTCATTTTCATTTTGAGACTGACAGCAATCCTATTCACCGCTAAATTATCTGAATTCAAGAAGAATGCTGGATGTTTACAGTTGTGAGATAATATACCAGTTCAGCTCCAGACGTTATCACGCGTATTCTCGATGGACTTCAGCGAAACTGGGAAAGGTCTAACACATTCAATAGTGAGGTGGTTAATGGAGTACCTCATGCTGATATTCCATGGGTCCTCCAGTTTCGCTAAAGCCTGCCGTGTGATGCGCGCGATAGCGGGCGGAGCAAAACTGGTGAACACACAACGGCAGATAGAGCCTTCATGTGGGGAAAATGACTCGGACAGGGAATCGGATGTTTCGCTGAAATTCTTAAGTTATTACCTACAAAACTTGGTAGAATCTCGAGCGCAGCGGACCACGAGAGCGAGGACGTCAACCAATTTTTTGGTTACATAGCTACATAGATGCGGGGCATCCTCGAGGAATAAGTTCAGGAACATGAGAATTTTTCACGACACGCATCTTCGAACTCGATACTAGCATATTCTGGGGACCGGTAAAGGCAGCGAAGAGGAGCCTAATTTGGTGACGGGAGACACCTAAGGAATATTCTGCTGTAAAACTTCCACCAACAGCATCACCCCGGGTGACGAAAAGTATGCTGATGTGCACAAGTAGGCTAAATCACCTCCCCCCTTCTGAACCCCAATTGCAAATGGACCGACTGCGCATTGAAGGAAGCAATCGCGCTAGCCTCGGTGTGGAGGTGCGAGGTAAGCAAACCAGCCCTTTTGGCGTTTCGGCTGGGACCGTATGCTGAATGTTGGGGAGGGGATGGGGTCCCCAACGGTCGACGGTTTACTTCAACTCGGTTGGTACGATAGGAGAGTACTGACGCAAGTGGTGCAGCTGGTCCAGCAGCTCCGCCAGAAGGGCTGGTTTGCTCACCCCAGGACTAAGCCTTGGAGAGGGGACGGACCCGTCCTCTCTTTAAGGCTTAGTTCTGAGGTAAGCACCAAATTGTGGCGGTTCTAAGGACCGAGTTGAAG
>MU882645.1:28558-49014 GCA_036418205.1 Ostertagia ostertagi
GAAGTGAACGCGTCCCCTGGGGAAGGACATTATACGCTCTCTAAGGTCTACGATGGGAGAATCGTCACCTCCTGGTAGGATAGGACAGAATAAGATGGCTAGGACAAAACTATGAAGAACGCGTGTAAGTTGGCTGTGTCAGCGTAAGCAAGAAGGCCCAAAGGAATAATGGACGCACAAGCGCTCATGCAGCAACTGTAGGGTACGTATTACAACCACGACAGGTAGAGGAAAAAGGTTTTCAGGAACAACTGAAAAACCTACAAAAGGAAAGAGAGGAAGACGCTAGTTCAATGACATAAGAAACGAATTATATAAATCGATGCTGAAATGAATTTGCAAACCTGATAGAACAAATCAACTGCATATTCCATGTTCCAGTTCGCTCTTGTTAGACATGTATAGGCGATTTGTTCGCTCGTTTGCGTCCATGCCACAAAGTTTTTGATCTGAATGTTACTTTGAGCGGATAGAAGCGTCGTCACATCCTGACCTAATAGCTCTGCTTCCCCGAAAACGAGCTAACAACACTTTTTGTCTCAAGCTTTGGCCGCCCTGAGTTGAATTATTGCGGATGCTGACTTTCAACAAAAACAAGACATTACATTTCCTCTAGTCCAAGCGACATGGACTGTTGATAAATAGGATAAACTCTGCGAAGCGCTTGCTAAGCTCGGAACGTTCACTTCTATTATTTTTTTAAATATTCTCCACCATAAAAAGATATTCCCACTGAGTTTTAAAGGTCTTTCCATGATTAACGATGCCATTAATTAATAACGTCGAATTATTTTCACATCCCTCGAAGATTCCATAAAAGATTAGTTGCAGTGGATCATTCAGTTAACATCAACATTATCATTTGAATAGGTTTTTGCAATTAATGCCGCAACAAAAAAAAGAATTTAAAAAGTGAAGCTATTTGTACACAGATGCCCAAAGATAATTTACGTACGATATGTAGTCAGTCTTACCCTTGCCCCCCCCTCCCCCTCCCAAAAAAAACCCCCCCACCACCAAAAAAAGTTGCCCTCTTAAAAAATTTCACCACTAAACACCTTCCTCTCCAAAGACTAGAATCTCACAACCTCCCTTGATGTTGCAAAGTTTGAGCATTACCACCAACAAGAATTCTTGCAACTGTATTCTCCACCTATAGCAGTTAGTTTCACTGCAACTTGGATTCACAATGCTGAAAGTGAGGAGGGGGTTCTAGTCTGTAGGCGCAGGCGGTGAGCTTCTGAGACCGTATTCATATCGTGCAGCTCCCTTGGATTCTTTCATACCTAGCACTACTGCGGACTGTGCAGAAAGTGCACGATCGTCAGCATAAACAAGCAGCATTTTACGCTGGCACCAGTTGGAGAGGCACCCCGATTGCGTGATAAACACCATGCGCCAGCATTCTGTGTACTGACACTTTTGGCACTTTGTCCGTGCCACTCGTACTGAAGCGAAGTATTGAAGCAAACATGCAGCTCGCGTCTGCTTGATTTGGGATTAGATAGGCACTTATCGTGCGATCTTGCGACTGCGTTCTCTTGGCATAAATACCTTGATCATATAATCCTCACCAAGTATAAGAAGGCTGCAAAGGAGTAACAGGAATGAAATGGTCAAGGATACCTGATGAGGGAAGCTGAGCAGATACTTTTTATTACCCCTACCAGCTGGAATCAGCATAAAAACACCTCACCATCATCCGTAAGGGCGCACCATAGTAGGTCGTCCGATCGAAACGATCACACAGTATCAGATACGTATCGATCGTCTGATTCGATCGAACGTGTCGGACGATCGATACGTATCTATTACCTACGATCGTTACGAACGGAAGACCGACTATAATAGCGCTCTAGCGCCTTGATTCAGCACTACAAGTATTTGCGACGTATCACTACAAATCCATATGTCAGCAACAACTGAGACTGAGACGAACAGTCCATATCGAGATTTGGGGTGGGCATGTCACCGGAAATGACGTGACGGCAGCCGCATATTGGTAGATGGCGCTCGATTAAGCTGTTCCAATACAGCGAATATCCGAAAGTTGGGGTGGGTGTGGCACCGGAAGTGACGTGTGTACTTGATAGAAGTTGCGTGGGAGGAGTTTCTTCCAGCCATTTGCTGATTTGCTGCGATGTGTGCTGGCAACAGCTTATCCACGCAACTTCTATCAAGTGCACGTCACATTCAGTGCCACACCTACCCCATAACTATCGGCATATCGAGTTATACATCGTTGTATGAATCAGTTTAAAGCCATGCTTGATAACACTTTAACTCACGCAATTCTATCAAAAGTGGCGAAGAAACCACGTCACTTCGATGACACCCTACCCAACTCCCGGCATGAACTGATAAGCTTGCGTGCAATGCCGTCGCTACGATGTAGAAGCAAATTTAATCCTAAGTGAAGATCAATCCAAAAAAGTTTCATATTTCTTCACTATAAACCTTATCATCCTAACTCTCCTCAACCTACACCTAATTCCAACGCGATGGATGGATGGCATCCTTATGTGGACGCAAACTTGGTATTTCAGACTTTGAAGAGTTTTCGTGACTCCACAAAAAAACGTACCTTAGTCTTCTGTTCAGACTTGAGTTTGTTCATTTGTGTATCACCAATAGACGTGAAGTATGGAGCAAAACTGCACTCGTTGCGACTATTCACGGAAGCGAGACGCACGCGCTTCGCAGGACGATGCGCCAGAATTGAAACCCTGAAAACTTGATTGTTCATATTAAAAACAAGCAATCAAGGCAAGGAGGATGAAACAGGACACCGAACACCCATAAAGAGCGAACGCGATGCACGATAGTAAGAACGACCTAAGAATTTGTGAAGTTCCGCGAATCAGCCATTCGGCAATTCCGCTGAAACGGATTACGTGACTACTTAAACTTTTCTTTATGTTCTCTGTCGAAAAAAAGCTAGAGCACAGACGGTTAGAGAATGGCGCCTTCAGCTGCCTCTAAAGGTTCCAAGGGAAAATACGTGAGCCGGAAGGAATGAAGGTAATTCAGGAGTGGGAAGGTATGAGACGTTTCTCGTGTGACAAAAGTTTGTGTGCGCGAGGTTACTAAAACATTTATGGAGGGCTATTTAGGCAAGAGAGCGCAGACGAGGGCAACAAAACGACATTCTTTTATTTTTCAAAAAAAAACGAGTTCAATAGCCCGCAGATTGATAGGAATGTGTAGTATCGATTGGAAGGATGCAGAGTACCGAAAACCTAAATTGTGAGCTATGAACTTCGCCTATATATTGAAATGAAAATACTTTCGATTTTAGTTTTCGTGACGAGATCATAACACATTTTTTGAATTTTTGAAGAATTTCAACAAATTCCCGCAAACCATCACGATAGTGTTCACTTTGTATTTTGAAACAGCAGTAAATAAAAGTCAAAAACTATAGAGCGCCGATGTCTTTGGAGGGGGCATTGAAGGAAGCGAGCCTTAACAGAACTTGGGACAGCCTCAGGGAGGGAACGGATTCTTAGAGGGGCGGGGGTGACGTGAGCAACCTTTGTTCTCCCTGGCGTTTCTCCCCTCTCCTGGGCTTGGTCCTAAAGCCACTTACCAGTGGTTTTTAAATGCCTGTTTCGAATGTCCCCCTTAAGAATATGATCGCCAATATTAGTTTTGAACAATAAACCCAGAAAATCACCAGAAAGAAGTTACAGAGCTTGACCTGAAATATTAAGAGCGAAAATCTGAAGCTATCGAAATTCCGTCAAAAACGCTACCAGGAATGTTCGAGAAGTCGTGAATGAATGGCACTCTTGGCGAAGTGGCGCGCTCGAGAAGAATAGCTAATTATTTACGGCAACTGAAGAAGAAATAACTAGCTGAAGTGTAAATTCTGCGAATGACGAGGTTCTATGGAACTGAATGAATAGAAGACAAGATTAGTGACACCGTTTTACGCATGGGTACAGTTCAAGGTTCGACGAACCCAGGACGGGATCCGAAACTGGACGGGCGGGGTTGACGCGGGGAGCGCTATCGATCGGTGGCACGCGGCCGTCATTTCAGGACTTCAACAGCTGACTGAATCGCGGCGACTTTATATGGATCAATTGAGTACTTGAGTACTTTATGCCCGGACAACTCGTAAACCCTCTAAGGTATGTAAAACCTAAAACGGACGGTCAAAAAAGGATCCCATTTTCGCAAAACGGTGTGTTTTACTTCGGTACACATCAGCTATACTTCACACTTTACCCCCATAGGAACGCGCTCTTTTTGAGGAATTGATTTGCCAATCAATAATTGTCTCTTGGGCGCAGCGGTGAATTAAAGCCTTTCAAAAGCCTGCATCATAGGGAACTTCCCTGCCCCTGAGCCGGTGTGACGCTTCATAACATTCCTTCCGACAGTTCAATGGGATTCCCAACTTATTCAACTTTTTTGTGACAGCAACCGTTGTTGTTTCATTCGCCTTTTGTTTCTGGGATTGAATAACCAGATGCCTTTGTGGATGGCAACAATTTGGAAGAATGACCAGACTCAAACTGGGATACTGACACCAGCAAACAGAGAATAAGGCACATTCACAACCCAAACAGAATTCAAAATCAGGAAACAAGGTGAGGGTGGACGGCCCGATTTTTGTAAATGCGTGGTTAGAATGCGAGGATGGGTGACTCAGTACGGCACCGCGCAAGTCACGCGGCATCGAAAAAAGTTACCGGCAGCGTATTCATATTGTTGGGGTCGTCTTCATATTCGCAAACCCAGTTCGTCATGATGGGGGAGGGGTCGATGTATGGAGTGCAGTAGCAATGAATTTAAAAAATGGTGTAGTTAAGTTTCAGATATGTCTGTTAGGGTATCCTTTGGCAAGTAATTAGTTATGGAGGAAACTATGTTGGGTAAATTAAGTCGGTGGATTTTCGCTATTTTTTTTTCCACCGTTATGCCGTAGTCTCAGATTTCTCAGATGGCGGAGATACGGAGGTTGGGATGGGTACCCGACAGAGGCCCGCTCGATTGGCAACAAGACAGGTGTTAGCGCACGAGTCGACAATCGTGTATGGTGGTGATCCTCGCGCTTTTTCCCCCAAAAAGGGGACTAAATATTATAGATATGCCACCATTGTAGGTCATCACGATCGCAAATCACGTGTGCTACTTGGTCCACGACTCTGCCTTCTTGCGCTGCGAACGAGCCTCTGTCAGCTGACCGGCTGGCAGTGTATTCGCTCAGCCTGGGGTCGTATGAGCCATGATAATCTTCCTCGACACGCGGCGGCTTACGTAATTTGGTGTCTATAGGCATTTAATGGTTTACTTATGTTTGGAATAGTCAGCTAGCTATCGACGTCGAAGTTCCCCAACAACTAAAAAACGAAAAAATATGTAGTGATTGAAGTGAAGGAATTTGAGAAGGAGAATGTCGGCGACTATATGAAAAATGATAAAAACCATTCGTGGGATGTGCATGACTATCTACTTCACTGGGAATCGGCCAGGATTTGATTGGGTTGGATCTACATATGATGACTGCAAATCAACCGTGTGCCGGTCGAGTATCGTGTTAATCGACCTAGCTCAGGATAAGGGAGTTCATGGCCCGGGCGACCTCGAATCGAGATTTGATCCGAAAATCGTGCGCATGATAGGAAGCCACTTGTCGCCTACACCACCTCTAAATGATGAGAGTAGAATCTTCTCATTTTATGAAGCGCTAGGCTGGTGTGTTGGTTTGTCTGTAGTCTGTATGTATGTACGCATGTCTGCTTGTCTGATTACCGTCCTGCCAAACATTTAACAGTGAGTGATAAGGGAGCTAATGGAATAAACAATTGCCTAAGGCCGCGTTCATAGTTCGCGACTCCGGAGATTAGGATAGTACGCGACAATGAAAAACATATGTATTGACGGGGAGATTAGGATAGTAGTAGATTAGGATAGTAGTAGAGTAGGAGATTGCGCTGACAAGATTAGATACGTATCGATTGAAATCGCCGGAGAGTAGTAGATTGCGATATTACGATAGTAGGATAGTAGTAGAGTAGGAGATTAGGATAGTAGTAGATTAGGATAGTGCGCTGACAAGATTAGATATGTATTGATCTATTCGCTTGAAGTCGCCCAATCTACTACTCTCCAGCGATTTCAATCGATACGTATCCAATCTTGTCAGCGCAATCTCCTACTCTACTACTATCCTAATATCCTGTCGCCTACTATCCTAATCTCCCGAGTCGCGAACTATGAACGCGGCCTAACGGAATCGGGTAGCTCGGCAGGACTTTAGCTATCGGTTTTTAATAGGAGTTGTGATTAACACCCTACGGCTTATTATAAACACCCACTAAGTCGACGTTGGTCATTTCACATGTGGTTGCTGCAATGAAGCTGGAGGGCAAGTGAAGGGAGGGGAATGGGGAGAGAGGCGAAACTACAACGACCTAAGGTACAGTTATGGTAGCGATATGTCATTCTACCCGCACGTCTATGGTTATGGCGATGCTCTCCTTTATGCATCGCGTCACTAAAATGGGTAACCGGCATGTGTCTGTCAAGGGTGAAAGGGACCACTGCGGAAGAGGTTAAGGCCTACGTAGGGAAAGGTCTCGGCGGTTGACGGGGGACCAATCTGGTGAAATAAATATTGCATGATTACTAAGAACTACCACATTTTCGCAAATAATCGTCAAGAATAATTTAACGTAAAAGATGAATAAGGAAGTGAGATCAGAGCGGCAAATCCAGCTGGGATGAAACCAGGTGAGATGTCGGTCAGACTCTGCGATTGCATCGCGCGATGCAGTCGCTCTGCCAAAAGTGCAAGCGGCGGGCAATGGCCCGCCGCGATCGATACCGATGTCGACTGCATCGATGTGGGCGGGGCCAATCGCCCGTTTGTGCACATTGCAAGAGCGACTGCATCGCGCGATGCAATCGCAGAGTCTGACCGACATCTGATGATCGAATATCCGGTGTTAGCGTAGTGTTAGGAAGAACGACAAACCGGTGCTTCTCCACACTACTCCAAAGCGTTTCCATTCGGATACTTCTATTCGTCTCTTTTTTTTGCTTCAACGATCTAACAGAGATAAACGGTGGAGCCACGCAGAAACGGCGAGAGAAGGTGGGGGGGCTGAACCTTTCATGAGCCTTCACATCTTCGGTAGACTAAGACTGGTGGAGTGCTCTTGATAAACTCTGATCGTCCGCTACGCCATCTCCCGACAACTAACACTGATTTTTTCGGCAAGATTCCCATATCTGATGTGACGCTTTGTTGGTAAGCGGCTTCTCTATTTAATGTATTTTATTGTGCTCATGGGTCCTGCTACGAAAAGATGAAGTGGTGTACAAGTGGTAAGCAGTGCTGCTACCACATGCATGAGCTTGTGCTCAAATCCTGGGTCTTTCGCTGTTTTACCAACTAAAACTGTATACCATAACACTGCTTTAAGGCCTCTGCCTTTCGAAAACAGATGGTCGTCAATGTTGCAGCACCAACAACCACAACTGACGACGTTTCACAAATATGTTAAATGTTTTCTACCATGCGAATGATTACCGGTTACTATTTGTGTTCACTTAGTTGTCACAGTTACAGCTATTCATTACAATATCAGCTATCACAAAAAAGCGCGCTGAATAGTAGGTTTTACGGTGGAGCTTGCCATCACTTGTGTGTGTGTGGTTTTTGCTGCATTGATTCTCAGAAGACAGAGGCATAACATCGCTGGCTTTTGCTTTCATATCTTTTTGTTTTACTGCCGGACCAGGGCGAAAATCCCGCTCGAGTCAAGACAACCGAGGATTTCTTTCACGCTCTCCACGCGGATGCTCACTCTCGCCACCCGCGAGCCGTCTGTGCTCTCCGCGCATTCATTCACTCTCGACACTACTCTCGCACGGTAGAGAGCCATGGTCGAGGAATTCCTCGACCGTTATTCACCCTGCTGCCAACCATTTTCGCACCATGGCTATCATTTTCGGGGACAAGAAGCACACCAGTCGATTTCGGGGTCTGCCTTTAGGTAAATCATCCTTTGAGCTTGACAGCATTATTTCACATGCCAGTTGCTTGAAATCGCGTGCAGAGATGCATAAAAAACGCCTCATACTTCAACATAATATCGAACGTTTCAACGGAAATTTGTTGTGATCCCATTTCCCAAGAGCTCCATATAATTTCAGATCCGAACAGGATACTGAAATTCACCTGAAGGTACGAAAGCCTCAAAACGAACTTCTCGTTTAGGACCGAACCTTTAGATGTTGATTACGGAAAAAAATCACATAAAATTTATTAAACACAAATCAGCAAATCTAAGAAATATCGTGTATTATGAACAACAAATTCAAGAGATACTGTAAAGCCGTGTGGTCAAAAGCTCACATGTTCAATTATCACTATGTCTAAAGATTTAAATTTACTGAAATCATATGGCAACGAGGAGGAACGACAAAGAAACACATCGACAAACAGATCCTGAAATTTGACGCAAAAAGTGACAAAATGCCAGACACAACGATAATATGGAGGAACACCGGGACACGCCATATGGGACGAGTTGCTGCCGTGGGCGTGGTTCCGCATTCAGATACACGAGGTACACGTCCTTTTCATACAGAGGATAGCGGAAAGAATGTTGAGGAACACTGAAAATACATTGCTATCACAAATTATCAATTTGGGGAAAATTTGGGAAAAAATTCATGAAACAACCAATTTTTTCATCGAGCACAATTTAGGGTTACTATCGAGCGCGCTCACGTTTCGGTCGCATTTCATTGTCCGAGATGGGTTAAAGGCTTCCGTTCCAGCTGCTTGGAAAATTCATTGAAGCAACAATTCTAGATCGAATCGGTAATAAAAGTGCGATAATGAAAATTGTGGATGTCTGGTTGGCTGCTGCAGATGGAAACAGAAGCAAGGGAAACCGCCGATGAAGCCTTCATATGCAGACTCCCTCCGTCCAGGGTTAGCCCTATCGTTGTTACTTTTTGAAAATTTTTTACGACCCCCCTCCCCCAAGGTGGATTTGATACGACCCCCTTTTCCACACCTCGACCACCATCATCGTCTCTATAGTATTTAATTCTGATACCACTCAACCCACCAAACTCCGCCCACTTTTTCCTCCAAAAATGCCGTCGAGCGGGGAGGGGGTATATATACGCGCGCTGAAACGGCAAATTTTTTTTCCTGCGCCCCTCAACTCACCCAGCCTACCTACCCATAAAAACTTCAGTTTCACCTCAAACTCACATGTGATTTCAAGCGACTGAAACGGGTACGACCCCCCTCCTACAAACTCAACCAAGTACGACCCCCCCCCCGTTGTTACTAGTAACAACGTAGGGTTGACCCTGGCTCCGTCCCTCTTGAGAGATAAGGAAGGGGCGGGCCGGACAAACTCGCTTGTCAAGAACCGTTTTTACTGAAGGCTTTGCCACTGATTTCATTCTTTTGGAGAGACATGTAGCTTCCCAAACATTAAAGTTTCTGAGGTAGGAACGGCGCATGTTTGGTCATGAAGCATATAGAATTCCAGCGCAGGGGGAGCACCAAATTAAACGGTTCGGATAGGACCGCGACTCTGCCTTTTAAATTAGTCCCTGTAGTCCTAAACGGGCGCCACATCTACGCAGTCGAAGGGCGCTTTCGTGGGCTTTACGCGATATAGAGGCAACACATCACTCCCGGACCACCAGGCGCTCCTCAACAAAAAACAACACCACCGGACACTGTGGGGTTGGAGTAAAGGTAAGCGGATCGAGGGTTCACAGTTCACGTCCTTCGTAGCGACTTCCAAGGTGAGTTTTTGTTCAGTGACACTTCTTATTTTCTTGATTAGGGCTAACGCATCATTACCACTCCATTTGTACCGAGTGTATGGATCCTGCTAGGACTGCTGGGTGAAACTCGGGTTCGGGGGGGGGCACGCGATGGCGCGGCGCTGGTTTCTGCCTCTTTACGAGGCTAGGGTCAAGTAGTTCATTTTGAACACCCGATAGTAGAAACTGGGCATGACAAGGGAGGGTAATTACATTGCGCCGATTGCGATACTACAAAGAGACGCCCAGGCTCTTAAGGAAGAGAGAATAGGCTTGTATCGCGGCCGGGGGTGGGCTCACTGACGCACTTAGGAACTCTAACCCTGACGAACTACGTGCTTAGCGAGCTCGCCTTCGAGTGCGAGGACTCGGGCTATGATTGGTCTGACATGCTGATACTGTTTTTCGTCGTTATTTACTTTTTATTCGAAAAAAAGCATTGAGCAAATCAAGCGACTTTGGAGCGTTCTTTGATTTCATAAGTGATGCGCTTTTAGTTAACCCATTGTGGAACGCCTTATGTGCACCTCCACAGTTTTTGCCGGCCATTTTTATCGGTAACAATATATTTGCGAAAGCTCGTCAGCACTTCAAAATATATGTTTGCTCATAAAAAGCTTATTTGTTGAATTTGCTATTCAGAAATAATGGCAAATAAACAAAGGTAACATTATTTTGCGTTGTGGACGTGTGCTGCTACATCGCTGCTGCACGCGGTCCGCAAATGGGTAAAGGTATACTGCAGTTTGTTGGATGATACGGCTACGGGGTAATCTGTAGCATGCTGTGTCATATTCCATACCAGCTGTTCCACGATCAGGCACAATCCATGCATGCTTGCGGTGTGTGGTGCACAGCGAACCATTGTTGGCGAGGGATTAGCTGGGGGGGGGGGGGGGGAAGAAGAAAAAGAGTACAAACGAGTTCGGCTCTGTTACAGCCTCGTATAGAGCGGAAATCAGAGAAGGCTAGAATGGTTCCATACCGTGGATTTTGAGCCATTTCCTCCCGCATTCTTCTTGACCAGTGCACCCTCGTTAGTGTCCGACGACTTCCGTATGACTAAACGAAAGGGTCTCGCCTGGTTGCGCTCAGCCGCATCAGAGAAACAGCTCCAAAGCCGTGCTGCGCGGAGGTCCTGGCGCGCCGTGCTGTCGAAGCTTCGAGAAGAGCGTCAGAGCGTGCAGAGCCTGCAGTCAGTCTACGTGTTGCCGTCGTCGAGTCTGGCCGTTCGCTACGTTCGTATTCCGTCGCCGCCACTTTGCGTGTCAACTCCTCATACGTTCGCAAGTGGAAGCGGGCATGGAAGCCCGAGGAAGTCCAGCGGAACCGAGCCACGTCGCCCCCACGTAACGGAGACTACTGGGTTCGACCCGTGAGTTAGGCGTAGTAGTCGTATACCTTTGTAGTATTCTCTTATTCGTAGCTATACATGAATCTATGGCATTGATTTGTTTGTTATGTAGATATCTCGAGCGGTTTTATCCGCGTTAGTGTTTCTATATTCTATGTGTAGTCAATCAATCTTCTATCGGTGTAGTCAATAGTCCATGCGTTGCTAGCGTAGACAAGGCTAGTGTTCCATCATAGGGTGTAAGAACATATTAACATCAAGGCGTAACCCTGGGAATGTGGTATCGTAGTCAATGGCGGCATATTACAGTCGGGGCTGCTTAGGCCTATTGGGAGTCCGCGTGGCACAGTGGCGAGCAGCGAGCGCGGCGTAAGTCCCCGGCAACCCTCACGCCGACACCGACGCCGCTCCTAAGCAGGGTTGACCCCGATGCTCTTTAGCTTATGCGAGGAGCAAGGCGTCCGTGCCGGCGCGACACTCTACCACCACAACTTGTAGCTCCAATGGGCAACGTCATAGCAATCTGGCTCCAACAAATTGAATATCAATCTAATCTTGCCGCCGCATGACCGCTCTTCTTATGCCTTCTGGCCAACTTGGTAATAAACCTTATTTCAACTACATATTTCAAACGAGGAAATACCCCGTTTCACCAGGCTATCATATAGAAAAGAATTTTGTTGTAGGGTCATTAATGTTTTGAAGATCGTCGAATAATCTGCACATGACCTGAATGGATTTCTCAGATCACGCACAAGAAGTGGAGCTGGCCACAATTTTTTTTCATCACCAGGCCGTTCGGAGCGATCTTTTCAAAATTCTGTCCAATTTTTTTTGTGGTACGTTCAATAACGCGAAAATTCTTAATGGAGTCTAGAATTATCCAACTGACCTTCTATAGCTGCTACGGGCGGGGTGTTTAGATTTGCTACGAATCGACAGTTGTCCCAGCTCGAGTTCACAGCAACAGACCTACTTTCAGCTGCCACAGGCAATGTTCGAAGTCGTATCGATGCATATTAGAAAGATATACCTGATCCTGAAACAACTCTCAATGATATGCCGTAAAGTTAGCCTCAGTAGAGCTCAACAGCAAGACGCTTAGGGCTGGTAGCAGACTTTGCGAATCGAGCGATGCACTAGAGATTCGCTCGATTCGCAAAGTCTAACACCGGGCCTTATGCTTCGAGGAACTCCTACCTGGAGGCGTCGTGTGTGCCCAGTAGGCAGAAAGCCTCATCACGATCGATTCGAGGATGATGATAGGTGCCAACTAGGGCCCAGTTTCTGAAAAAAAAACAAACATTTTCTGAAAAAGGTGGGAAATTGGCGAATGGACCATTCTTTCATAGAAGAATGTCTTCAATAGGCTCCTAGAAGTCGACTAAGAGATCATTTCAAACAGCAGAAGTGAAAAAAGCCATCACAATCACACAAGCAAACTCAGTTGGCGGGAAAAAGGACAAGGCTAAAACTTTTTGCCGATCAAATTCCGTCTTTTGGGATGCGGCACGCATTCTACTTCCATTTGTACATTCGCAGTGGCTTTTGAATGCGATGTGGCCTATACAATGACTTGCGGGGGCCAGCCGATGTACAAGTCAGTGTTTTTATCCTCCCAGACAAGTCTGGTACCAATTAACCGACCCCGGAGGGATGGAAGGCTTGGTTGGCCCGGGCGACTCACGACCCAGGATTTGATCCCGGACCGCTCGCGTGGTAAGCGAGTGAGCTACTTCCACTACACCACTTCACCCCGACGGTCGTGGGAAGGTTTATGAGCGGTGTACGCAATACATAGGGATTAGGGGCTATCTGGAGTTTGCCCCGTTGATTTTCAATTGTACCAACGGCCAGTCTCGATGAAGGGCGGCTTCTATTCGAGCGGCCCACTAAAATTGCATTGATCTAAGTTGAGCTCTTGGTCCTGCTATTGTCAAAACCGCTATCCAACTTGTGGATTCAGAGGACTAAGGCCAGAGTGTGACAACCTGTGCGTTGCGCAGTTGCTCCACACGGTGCCACGTTGGCAGAATTGCCTTCATACAAGCACGCGTTAGGGCGTGAGAGCACCAGACGGTATCTAGATGCGAGATCTGTGATATGTTCGCGCGAGAGAACGTGTCTAATTCGGGCGAATACTGTGCGCAACGCCACGCGGAACCTTTCTCGTGATCCTGAAGCGTGTAAAACATTGGTCGGTAATTCCCGCATCAGACGTTGAAAACGATCGATTCAGATGAAGATAATAACAATGTAGGGTTGGGACTTCTATTTCTATGCATGTAGCTAGCTTTAGGCGACAGAAGCAATTGTTGGTCAGATACGTCCGACAAATACGGTTGTATAATAAGCAATTGGGAATTTTCCTTTCAAAAAGACAGTGAGCATTTGAAAAGAAATTACTGGAGACTTTTGAAGTTGTAAGGTAAAAGGTAGTCTATTTTTTACTTCTCATCAAGTACTCATCAAGTACATTTTCCAAACCCAAATAAATAAAAATAGACAAAGGAAAAGAAAATTATATGCCCGTCGTAATAAGTGTTCTGTGAGATGGTCCTCTTTGGTCCTTAGTCAATTTTACTGGGAATAAGAAATACGATGACTGCTAGTTAATATTCACTGAAGTGAAAGAAGCATTACCGAGCGCTGAGACCTCCGCTGACAAGGCACATCATCACTGCGACCAATGACAGCACCAGATGAGCCATGTATAGGTTGACTGTGCCAATTTTGGCTGCAGCACTGCCCACCTGAATGAGTAGGATTAACAACAAGAGGAACATGGGTTACTGTAAGCGGAAAAGTCAAAGGACTAGTCAAACGTTCTAAAGAGATACACATTGTCGGATACGATTGGGAGGACAGAAATGGGCGGTGGAAGATGACAGCAGAACCGCTTGTGCTGTCCACAGATCGCTTTTCGGACCGAATCCCACCTAGTCCCAACTGTCCCTTTACCTCTTATCCTTCCGCTGGGGTCTGCAAAATGGTTATGCCCTGCATGGGAGCACAAAAAACGCAGGTTGACTGGCATGAACACTGGCTAGCCCTTTAAAGGATTTAAAGTTCCCATGCATTCAAGCGACACCACAATTTCTAATAAAAATGGGATTGTGGCGCATGTTAGAGGAAAATAAATAAATCGAAACCAGGTGCTCTATATTTCATGCTTGGAAGGATAGTTTCAAGCTCATTTTACTGTGGCTGATTGAGAAACAAGTTATTGGGGAAGTAATCGATAAACAAAAGACCAATCAATAAAGGGAAAACTTACCAACGAGTTCAGAATATATACAGCTGATGTCCATATGGCGGAATAGTATGGACAGTAGTCGGCTGTGTCCCGGTAGCACCAAATACCGCCGATCAAAATAACAACTGGAAACACACTTTTGTTCTCCATTTAAAGGTACAAAGGTGGTAAAATAGATTAATCTCGAGAGATTTCGCGGACCAATTCTACCGGAGGGGAGGGGAGGAGGCGCGCATTTATCATCCTTCGCATAGGAAGAAATTGAGTTAATTCGAAACCCCCATCACTATGCACGTTTCGTTGCTTAATTTCGATTATTCCGCTCGAAAATAAAAACAATATTAGAGGAAACTTGAAAAAATTGCCAAGAACATGGAGAATAAAGTCCATCATTCGTATAAAGTGCCGGGAAAAGTGGGCGAATAAATTCACCATCTCGCCATTCAAGAGGGGACCTTCTGTGTAGAAGTTTCAGATAAAAAGAGCGTCGATGCGAGAGCTGACTCGGAGCGAGAAGAGGTGGAGAACGGCGAGGCAGCAGACGTCAAATTCGCAGCGCTAGCATGGAACTGCCTGTTTAAGGCGTTTACGGTAGTTTACTGAAAACCCACGTCCTTATCATTGCGTTTGGAGCGGCGATATTTCATTGGCCCTTACTCTACGGACACGCGAATTTCATTCGCTGGAGAACTCGTTGAAAGTGGACGATGATGCTCCGATCCACTTATTTTGCACAGTTTATCTCAGATTGAAGCGCGATGGCTACTCTACAATATAACAAGGTCGCTGTTTTGATTACGGCACTTGGAATCGGTGTCCCCCAACAGGCCCACCGCGCGGCGAAGCAAGAGACGCAGACGCGGCAAAGGGACGAGTCGCAGCGCATACTGTAGCGGTTAGGCGTCAGGTTAAAGAGAGTGTACCATACTACGTCTCATATCGCACAGCACGCGCTGCAACTCGTCTCTTTGCCGCATCTGCGTCTCTTGCTTCGCCGCGCGGTGGGCCTGTTGGGGGACACCCGTCGAACAACCAAAATTGCTTTACAGCTGTACTACATCGTTACCGAATCATAAACCATGAATAAGCCTGTTCAGTCCCTGTTGTATAGGATCTCTGCTAGGCTTACATAAAAGACTCTGAAGATCTGTGATGCTGATCTCTGGAGTTATGGTATCTTTACCATCGAAGCTGAGTTGGAGAGAAATGGTGAAGCGGGGGAATAACTAGTAGCACAGTTCCCAGGAAGCAAGAGATCCAGGTACGAACGCGGCCGGGCGAGAGTTACGTGCACACATCAGGCGATTTTGTTGATGCTCTGAAAGGGATCTTCTCTCTCACAAATTTCGTGGCCAACGGTGGCATGAGGCATCCCCAAACCCCCTACTTAGGAAAGGTAAGTTCTTCCTTCTCTGGGTACACGAGAATGCGCATAGCAGCTGCTCAATTTAACTCGACATAGAAAATGAGGTTTGTTGAAAGATTCGGTAGCGGTTTCGTCATCTGTAAGGAGGGTGATGCGTGTAGTAGAAAGGGATTAACTAGCGAGCCAATCAGTGGCATTGGGTGCATGTCTATACTTCAGATAAGGATTTTGTGGAAATTGAAGCTCTAAGACCAGGGTCAGATTATACCTAATGGCGGCCCTTATTCAGGAGGAGTAGCTATTAAAACCTCCCCGGCAAGCATTAACTCCACCAAGCAAAGCCTGAACATGCCACGATTCTCCCTTCGAGGAAATCGATCGAACCACATTGGATTGTAGGCTCGGAATGCCCTAAGCCGTACGATGGTGTAGTGATGGTGGTGCGGCAGCGCAGCGGAACCCGGTGGACGCCCTCGGCGTGCGGCGCCGATTGGCCCTGGCTGGGAGGGACTCTTCCCGACGGTTCAGCTGTTTGGAAATCGTTCGTGGAGACTCGAAAAATACCAAGAAGTGGAAATGTATAAATCACGACCGTTTCTTTGACCTTTTTTTGCGTCGCCTTTAACATGTCCCATAAGCGTGTGTATTGAGAATATATATTGATTTTGCGCACGAAAGCACATATGCATGAAAATTAGTGACTTAGTACACTGACTGAATAGGAATTGTATACCTGATTTGATGGTTGATTTGCAGTAGGAGCTGGCGCATAGCCATATTGGTAGCCTGGCCCGTACCTATAGTCCTTGCCCATGCTTGGGGCGACCGAGGTCACTGAAGCAGCACATAAATATAAAAAAGCGAAGGAACAAGCCGAGGATATAACGCCAATCAAAAATGAACATAGCAGAGATATTCCGTTAAGGAAGGTAGACGCCTCAAAAGAAATTTGAAATTTGAGGTATTCAACAATGTCTTTCAGGAACAAGACTACGATTCGTTATTTCACTTATTGAAGACACACCCCACCATTAAACGGTCATGATTTCTGCATATGGGAATAGAAGAAGTTGTTCAAAATGGAGCGGTAATGAATAAAAAAGGAAACGAGCCCGCCGAAAACGTTAAAATAAAAGGATTACTCATTTTTGCAAATTGGTGGTGCTAAATATCATACAATGAGTGCGAAGAAGAGAGCATAGGAAAGAACACAACGAATGAGAGGTTGCGCCCCGCATGTTACGAAACACAAAAATGGTAGCAGTTGAAGTGGTCCTTGGAAAGCTCTAGCCCCTTGTCGCACAACGTCGGAGCAGGGGAACGATTGCACCACTTGAACTCATCGCGGGATGTAATTTCTCAGCTTTTTTAAAAAAATCTTCCAGCTGCGGGCGGAGATTGCCCAATGACAGTACGCAAATTTCACATTCCGAACTACTTTCACATCCATGTCAATCGGCATTACACCCTTTTGGGGCTGACAAATTGCTACGACTGAGGGTACAAAAACACTTATTTCTGATCAACAAGTCTTCGCACTTATTTCTGATTACCAGGCCTTCGCATAGTCAAACACTATTTCATGAACCACTATGACTCTGGCTGAAAGTCGAATGCGTAGCGCATCTAACAAACCTAATGCCGAACATATCCGTTTTCTATTCTTTCGAGGCCAAAAATACCAAAAAAGTGAACACAGAACGATTACGGATGAAAGTGAGCTGGAGGAGAGAGGGAAGGAGGAAAAAATCGGCGTAGGCGAAGCCCTGTGGCATACGCCACGTATTTTGCTATGATACAGATTTCAGAGGAATTTGAGCATACAGTGTCTTGAAGTCGGTAGTGGCCATAATAAGAAATATTATAATACAGTGAACAAGACAAAAAGTTCTTTTTTCTCAGCCGAATCCATTCCAAACACTGATTGAATAATCGAAAGAGATGAGTGAAGAGGTGGAACTGATCCTCAAGGCTCGTTACCGACCACTCAGTTGTGATGTATAAGAGGATGGGAAAGTGATTAGAAGCTCATGTAAAAAAGATAAAGATCATAAGGTAAAGATCGTTGGTTCCAAAAGCGAAAAATAAATAAAAATAAATAAATAAATTGTAAAGGATAAAAAAGTTGCTGACATTGGTCGGTCCCGTTTCGGGATGCGCCACGCATTCTACTTTCATTCAGAATCGCAGTGGCACTTTAAATGCGACTACGTCCTATAAGAGTGAGACGAGAGCCAGCCGTCACAGTTTTGTATCCTCTCATACAAGTCCGTACCAAGTTAGTGAACTCCAGAAGGAGGTAGGCTTGGTTGACTTGATCGTTGTATGATCCAGGATTTGATCCTTGGACCGCGCGCATAGTATGCAACGCCGCTATCACTACACCAACTACGCTTGAGCAAATAAGTGAATGAATCAAGTAGCTCTCAGAACAACAAAAACCGTTCATGTAATGCAAAAACGGATGCTGGAGAATGTAACAAGGAAGATGGAAACCATGAAAAGAGGAAAAGCGCCCGTTGGATAGCGGATGCTGTGTCAAGTTCAGAGACGAAGGTGGCCCAGCGGATTGCCCACACACCGTAAAATTCCCCGAGAATAGGTGCAACTTTGGCATGGGAAAAATAAGAGAGTAGACCGGTCTCTCATAGGCAATCGTGCATTGCGCAGCTCTTGAAGGGGGGGGGTCGTATATGAGTTTCTTTTTCTTTTTTCGAAGTGGGTGGGTCATATTCAGGGTGGGTGAAGGCCACAATTCGATATTTGGCGCTGTATTTTTGGAAGTGGTGAAAGGGGTCCTGGTAAAGGGAAAGGGGATCGCGTTTGACGGGTGACCATTTCGGAGGAAACTTCACGAGGAAGCTCGAAAGTAACAAAATTAGTGGGTTTGTCGGCCCTCTAGACATTTTGCAGATGAAAAAGTAGGCGGAGTTGAAGCGCGTCGGCTCGTCTCGAAAATCAAAGTACTAAGTAGAAACATGACGACATGACGGCGAGGGTGGATCATTCCAAGAAACATTTGCATTTTGTGGAGGCCGTCGTCACTTGTGATGTATGGTCTGCACCCGACGCTCTTCTCGTTTTTGAAAGGTAGGGCATAAACTCTTTCCGGAGAAAAAAATGGTTCAAAATGATGACTAGAAATTTTAGAAGTTACTGTTTCAAGAGATTTATTTATATGAACGTGACGGGGCCCGTTTTCATTTCTCTTAAGCAGCATTTATACTTCGCAATTTTGGTAGTTTAGGATAGTAGTAGAGTAGGATGATTGCGCTGACAAGATTGGATACGTATCGATTGAAATCGCTGGAGAGTAGTAGATTGGCGACTTCAAGCGAATAGATCAATACATATCTAATCTTGTCAGCGCACTATCCTAATCTACTACTATCCTAATCTCCTACTCTACTACTATCCTACTATCGTAATATCGCAATCTACTACTCTCCGGCGATTTCAATCGATACGTATCTAATCTTGTCAGCGCAATCTCCTACTCTACTATCCTAATCTACTACTATCCTAATCTCCCCGTCAATACATATGTTTTTCATTGTCGCGTACTATCCTAATCTCCGGAGTCGCGAACTATGAACACGACCTAAGCGTAGGTATAACCTTGTGTCATTTACCTCAAGCCTTATCACTACTTTCCAGGGTGAAGGAGTTTGCACTCGCGGCTGACAAGTCCAGTTCTGGGACGCGCCACGCTCTCTTCTTTGAGAAGGATTTCTCTGAGAAGTTACGTGGTCACCAGGAGGATAGAGAGGATGCCGGCTCCACCTATTTTGACTGTTTAACATCTCGAATCAATCAAATTTGTAAGGGCATGTGCGGCACGGAAGCTCAACTAATTCCTTGTACCCTGCCCCTTCTGAGCTTTTTTTTTCAATTTTGCACTCACATGCTCTTTTTTCTTTGCAAGCCATTCAATTTCAGCGGGTACCTAAGAATCCGAAATTTTCATTGCGCACGTCTAAAAACAATAGAGGACCGCTTAGGGGAAAACTACAGAGAAAAATCAGCAAATCGGTTTACAAGCCGTTCATTCTACTAATGTAGTAGGTCTCAGCAATACCCCGTCCCGCCAGCTATCCCATCTTGACTGGTTGATGCTAACGTAATAACGCAAGCAGATCAGGAAAACAACAGCTTTTAATTGGCTGGCTTCCTCAATTCTCTAAAAGAGGCCAGTACGAAAAAAAAATGCCAACAGCTATCACAGAAAATGGAATTCAAACATGCCGAATATCAGTTGCAGCTAAACAAATCCTCATCCTTGTTGCATCCTTCGAACTGCGAGCTACGATTCAGATAGAGGGCAAACACGGCTTCACGGAATGCGAAAATCGGATCTTCAAGCCAAGCTCCAGAAACTATCCCCCCCTCCTTTCAAAAAGCGAGAAAGTGTCGGGTGCAGACCATAACACCACAACTGACGACGGCCTCCAAGTAAATCTGGTTAGAAGTGTTCATAGTGATAGCTGATTTTTGGTAAATGATAGTTGTAATTAGTGACAACTGATAGAATACAACTGCAACAGGCTAATCATTTCATTGGCAGAAAACATTTACATTTTGTGGAGGCCGTCGTCACTTGTGGTGTATGGTCTGCACCCGACGCTTCTTCTCGTTTTTTGAAAGGGATATATAGTGAAAACAAA
>MU882646.1:0-26128 GCA_036418205.1 Ostertagia ostertagi
ACTCGTGCTTTTTCGAGCTAACGAAGACCTCACTGATGGAACAGGGTACCCGACAGGAGGCCCGTCGCGCGGCAAGAAGGCAGAGTCAGCGGACGAGTCGCAGCGCGTGATGTGCGAGGTGCAATGGGACATTCTATTTAACTTGACGCGAAATCACTACAGTACGCGCTGCGACTCGTCCGCTGACTCTGCCTTCTTGCCGCGCGACGGGCCTCCTGTCGTGAACCCGGTAGACGTTATCTCGAAAAGGGGCAGGAGTCCGATTGTCCACATTCACAGCCAAGAGTTGGAATCATAACGCATTTTCTTTCATGGATAAAATTCCAAATGTAACGAATATCAGGCTATCCTTGGTAAATCGATCTATTCAAAACGCTTCCAATAGGCGCTTGTTGTATGGGGAAGGGGATGGGCAAAATTGTTCCTCACGACAACATTTGTTCAACTATTCGCAAGGAGAGGAAACTCTGGGTTGGATGAACCATTTCCTTAGTGTAGAAAGGGGACCAAGCCAGTAAGAAAACGTGAATATTCATCGCGGTTCTGAATTCCTTGACTGCTCTACGCTTCCTTGCCCTTCCCTCCAACTATACTTGAGCCTTCAAATGTTCCTCCAATATCGAGCATGCGTCTAGTCTGCAACAGTCTGAGAAGTCTGTGTATGCTTCGCCTCTTATACCCTCCCGTTCTGGAATGAGATTTTCCATTTTCGATGAGCTCAACGACCTTAGAAATCTAGAAGGGAGTTTTCTTTATGAAATGTTTTTCGAGTGAAGGGTCCAGGGCTTCCAATATTGGCTACCATCCTATGACTATTCGCCTTTGAGTTGGAAATCCAGACCCTTGTATTATCCTAGTCGCCAGGCGTTGCCATGGTGAGTAGTCCTCTGCGTGCGCTTGACGGCACTCTGCTGTTCCTTTGCCTCGTCATGACAATCAACTTTCGATATTTTTTAAGCTTTGAATAGTAAGAAAGATAAGATAGCCGTACAAATATATAACTCAAAGTTGAAGTGTTGTATGAATTTCACTTGCAGTTGGCTTATCCCATCTACCAGTGTTCGGGATCCAAATTGCGAAGCGGGCAAAAATTACGGGAACCGCTGGCGCTCACCAGAGTTCTTCGTTTTTTTTGTGTTCTTGTTCGCTTGCACTGGTTTTCGTGTACTGCTGAATCATTCAACTTCTTATGAGGGGACATGTAAGGAGTATTTTGCCATAAATTCTCTTTTTTGGCTCTTTTTCTGCCCGTGACATTAAACACCTGAAAAGCGAAAAAAGTGGCCTGTCCATTATAAGGGGTGAAGTCTTAATTCAATGAGTTCGCACTGAAACGGGGTTTCACATGCTTTCTCCAGGGTTTCCCAAGTTTCAAGTGAACAAAACCCTGGTGTTTCTTATTCAAAAGGATCGGAAGCTAAGAGAAACGCTTCCTACACGTCGCCCCAAAACTTCTTGAAACCACCACTGCCGTAACTTAAGCCGATCTTCGAAGTGAAGTACTGGGTCGCTTTTTCGCAGCTAACTAACGTCTATTTCAGCGATACTAGAATATCGCTGCTACATAAAATTTCAAGACGCTGTCTTGAATTCACTTCAAGACTTTCCAACGCCATTAAGACGTTTGAACAAATTAGATTCCTACTCATTCAGACCATAAAAATATTCAAAATTGGTGCCAAGATCGGTGTGTGCGAACAAGCCAAACTCGACGCCTTCTCACTTCGAGGATTCAAAAGCGCTCGATTGATGCGTCTTTGGAGATGGGACCAGTTTCTACAGAAGCTGGTCAGAAATCCCTGAATTTCATGAGCCATTCTTGAACCCCCTAACGTGTCTGAAATGACTTGCTGTATCTAATTACTTGATCACGATTACCGAACTGGTGGAGCGTTGAAGTCTAAGTTAAATTTATATGGCTCATTGTGAGCAGTGAATTTATTGTTTACAGTCAGAATCGATGAGATGATTAGATACCAACTAAAGGCGAAGTCCGGGATCAAACCGATGTGTTATTATTCTTTAGGTGACAGTATGGGTGTGAAGAGTAAGATAGTAATGAAAATGGGAAAAATCGACAAGGACGAGAATAAGTTCCCCTCTCCACTAACAGCGAAGCAGCATTGATTCGTGGGCGGGCTTAATGGTGATGGGCGTGGCCAATGCTGCATCCCAAGGCCTTAGGTTCTCAGCCTTGCCAGGTCATCCCGATATTGGTGCACGATGTCACGCTTGCGCGCAACCGCAATTCTCTGGAAAGGCTTAATTCCGATCAGAAATCCTGAACATTGCCTTGAAACTTGAAGTTTTTTCTTCCAAGTTCCTGTACTTTAGCGCCTCCGTATAAAAAGTACTCACCAAAACATCCATCTTCTGTTTACCGTTGATCTATGTTTCAAAAGAGTGTTTATAGAGTGTTCATAGTTGGCGATGGTACGTGCGATTACGCGATTAGGCGATCAGGCGAGTAGGCGAGTAGGCGAATGGGCGATCGCTTAACGGGCGGAGCAACAAACCAATGCGTATCATTCTTTTATCGCCTACCGCCTACTCGCCTAGTCGACCACTCGCCCACTGATCGCCTAATCTCACGTCGATCGCCAACTATGAGCACTCCATTAGCCTTTTGTATCAACGATTCCGACAGATATGTCCCGCTGGAGCGAATCTATCTACAGCGAACCGAATACATCGAGGGATTCGCATCACGGGTTTCTTACAGAGTTGGACGCTCGCCTCTATGAAGGAGTGCCTATGAACGGTTTGCGTGCACCATATCTGTTTCTCTTCTATGTGAGAATATTATTCTATAGACCCGCTACTGGACGCTGAGGCAGGCGAATGGGCGGCACGATTCGTACACCTACGTGTGCGAGGAGTGAAGTGCAGAATGTCGACAGGAAGACCAGATGGAGGCGAGAAGCAACGGTAATTTCGACATTCCGGAATAATCCTAGTTCATTTTTCAGGCATATAATAGTGTTTCCAGGAGGCACACGCAAGCTACCCAACGAAGGTCGCTACCACGATGTTGCCAGCAGCGGCCGAAGCGAACGCGGTTCGTTCGAGTAGGACGTCACCAGTGAAGAAAGGCTCCAGCTCGGCGGCGGTGACTCATTCCACATCCGACCATTTGCCCAAATTAAAGGATATGAAAAGATAACAAATGTAAATCCTCATTTTTGGTTCGATAAAAATAATCGATTCGTGAACTTTGAGTAAACTATTTTAGTTGATGAACAACTTCCGAGACTTTATTCTACCAATGATCTACCAAATGAATAAATAAAATGATGCTTCAGGCCTTAAGTCATTCTCACGTCTAATAACATTGGATATTTTATGCACCATCAACTAAGATCGGAGAGCTGCTAACAATTAACTAGAAACCCGAAGGGATTTCCCTCGATTTCATTCCTTTGAGGTAAGCGAAACCAGTCCTTTTGGCGTTTCTGCTGGGGCTGCTGAATGTTGGGGAGGAGATGGGGTCCCCGAGCTCGACGGACTACTTGAACTCGGTCGGTACGGTAGGAGAGTGATGCAGCTAGGTCCAGCAGCTCCGCCAAAAGGGCTGGTTTGCTCACCCCAGGACTAAGCCTTGGAGAGAGGGACGGACCCGTCCTCTCTTTAAGGCTTAGTTCTGAGGTAAGCATCAAATTGAGGCGGTTTTAAGGACCGAGTTGAAGTAGTCCGTCGACCGTCGGGGACCCATCCCCTCCCCAACATTCAGCATACGGCCCCAGCAGAAACGCCAAAAGGGCTGGTTTGCTTACTTCCTTTTCTTTAGGGTGAACACGAAGATAAAAAGGAGTAATAGAAGGTGATGATGCAAACTACTTGGGTACTCCCGGAGCTACCGTGGCGGGCGCAAAAAGGCAGAGGTTCTCGCGAGTTGCAGCGCGTGTGTGGCGACGCAGGGCGTGCAAAATGGAAACTCTTTCAAAGCGCGAATCCCAATCGTGCGGGAACGGCCGAGTGCGTCCGCTTGAGTTTGCCTCTTTGCCGCAGCGAGGGCTCGTGAGTGCTCTGCGCGCAACTGTTCGCAATATCAAGATACATTAGTACTTGGGATGGTAAGAAAGTCCTGAGCCGATTTTTCGAAAGCTCCAGAACTTTCGCTTATTGATTGATACCTAGAATCTGCTACGTGATAGATTATCGCTGTCGATCATACTTCTCCGCAGTAGGTATCTGTAGCCGGGTTGCCTTCTTTAACTTTAATAGTGACGTCGATTCCACAAGCACCTTCGAGCGATCATCTTCAATGAATGGCGCTGCGGCACAGGAGCAGTGGGAACCGTCAACATTATCAGCATCGCATTGGGAAGGGACACCACTTCCATCATCAGTGCCAAGCTCTGGTTCGCAGGCTTCGAAAGGAGGAGACACGGCTTCCGAAAGCAAGTCAAGGTTGGGGAAGCCCCCAAACAGGGAAGACTTCCACCGTTCTCGGCGCTGTCGAAGAGGATCCGGAGGTTAGCACCCGCAGCCTTGTTATAAGACTCAGGTGCACCCATCCCACAGTCCTCAGTCCCCTTCCACGCCCTCGCCACAGGAAAATGTGCCGACTCGATGGATCCCTCATGTCTTGACCGATAGCACGCGGTTCAGGCGGGTACCCATTTGTCAGTTTCTCCTTCTTTGTCCGCACCGAAAGGAGTTTTTGGAAGGCATGATTACGAGAGATGAGAGTTGGGTCCTCTACGATTCTAACAAGCACAGTGCCGTGTGGCTCCCTCGAGGAGAAGACCCCCGACACAAGCAAAATCGGACCTTCACCCCAAAACTGTCTTCTTTGCTACCTCTGGGATTCGTGAGGAATGTTGTACTTGATGAGGTGCTCCCGCAAAGACATACCGCTACCGGCAGCATTTACGCCAGTCAGCTCTAGAAACTAGCGGACGCTGTTCAAGAAAAACGACCGAGACGAACTTCTGTCCACCTACTCCACGATGACGCCAGGCCCCACATAGCTAAAGAGACCCGTGCAAAATTGGAAGAGCTGATCTGGGACGCGGTTCCCCACCCACCCTATCCCCTGACATTGCCCTCTCTGATTCACTTATTTCATCCCCTTAAGGCATTCCTAGCGAAGAAAAAATTCACCAAAGTTGAAGACGTTGAAAGAGCGGTCAGCGATTTCTTTGACTCTCAGTCTGCTCAGTTCTGGGAGAAGGGGGTCGCTGACCTGCCCATTAGGTGGGACTCTGTAGTGAGTAACAATGGTGATTATATTGTTGAGTAGATTCCATTGTACGCGGAATCCTTCTATTATATAAAGCGCTAACTTTGTGTGTCGGTTTGTGTATCTGTATGTGTGTGTGTGTGCGTGTGTGTATGTATGTGTGTCCGTCCGCAAAATGAAGTGAGTGAGAAGGAAGCTCATGGGATAAACAAACCGCTAACAAATCGGGTAGCTTACAGGATTTGAGATATCAATGTTTAATGTCTTAGTAGAGATTAGTTGTGAATAAGCCTCAGGCTATATAAACACACTGCTTAGCACACTTCCGTTCATTCCACATGGTGCTGCAGTGGCAGCTGGAGGGCAGTGGAGAGAGGAAGGGAGGATGAGGAAGGGAAGCGAAAAATCTACCGTCATATCATGATTGTGTCCCTTCTACTGTATGAAACACCATTGTGTTGCATACGCGTCACTTCCAGGAGGTGTTGGTGTCACAGGAGGAAGGGACCATAGCGGAGGATAGAAAGCTTGCGCAGGAAAGGAAGGTCCCGGCGGTTGACGGGGGACTAATCTGGTAAGAAATAAAGCCACAAAAAAGAGTCAAAGGCTCAGGATTTCTTACCATCCTAATATATGGGTGCTGACTAAGTAGGGGGGGGGGACCACGCGACGGCGCAGCGCTTTGTCCGGCTTGCTCTGCAAGGCTTAGTCCCCTGTGCTACTCTATTTCGAAACTGCTACGATACAGCGAAATAGTAAGGATTCCTGTGACCAACAATAAGCCTCAGAGTTACAGACAAGAAGAGCGTCGCCGGGACCTTTCTGTCAGACTAATGGAGACATTGTAGACAGGGATGGCCACGATATGATCACATCCGAGTTTCATTGCCATTGAGACGAGAGGGGTCGTATTTTGGCTTTTGTATGTTGGTGATGCTGGTGGAAGGATGGTTGCACCTGTATTTACTTACTAAAGGTAGTCAAAATGTGAAGTTGGATAAGGGGGTGTGTTGCAGTGGAGGGGAGAGGAGGTCGTTCAGGGGTTTGTTGACAATTCTGGTGGAAATTCAGGGAAGTCGCATGAGAGCATTTGTCCTTTCTTCATACATGTTTGTACCTTCCCTTCCCATTCGTTCGACGGGCTTTTTTTTGTGGGGGGGGGGTCTGACGAAGTTGGAGTGTGTCAACTTTTCTCTTTCAGAATCGAATACCACATATGTAAACAGCGCCATGAAGGCAAGTATACGCTTAGGATAGGTTGGAAGAAGAGGGGAGGAGAGTTGGCCGGGGACATTCAAAATTGATTTTTGATGGTGGTTATGGGTCGTGTCGAGTTCCCTGAGAGCAGATGGGGAAGATGGGTTGTGACATTCTTTGAAACCGGCTTAACCGATGGTCAAATCTCCTGCCAAATGACTTTACGTAAACTTAAACAGAATGCTGTTTCATTCACAACGTCTGACGTTGTTGTGGCAGTTGGTCAGTTTTCCGTAAGGTCTGAGCAATTCATTTTCATTTTCAGTGAAGCGGTGACTTCATTGAAGCGCTTTACTTTAGCACAAACTATTTGACACTAGCAAGTTCCAGAACAAAAATAAACAATTGACAAGCGAAAAAGGAATTTTGTTGTGATTGTTATTCAGATCATTTCACCAGGGATCTCTAGGCAGATCCTGTGCTCTAGGTCTTGGAATTATCATGTCATCATCGTCGTCGTCTTCAACCCGCCATCTGTATGCTCGATGGAGCAGCAGGTCTGTCTGAATACAGAACTGTCTCCCTTAGAACATTGTAAACATGGAAACAAAGGATCCCGTTTCACACCTACCTTGGACACCAGGGTATTCAGAAGATGGGAATCTTTCAAAGTGTCTGGTACATAGTATGCTGGCATATCTTGACGACGATAAAGTCCGAATGTGCGCATGATCTAAAAATCTCTAGATTCATGTTACCATGCTAAAAATAATTTAGTAGTGGAGGGGTTTTTAGAGCAATTTCTGAAAAAATGCTTCGTTAGGCCCTTTCCTGTTGAGATTGGCCTCCATAGTAATTCAAAATTTGTGTCCGAATTAAACATAACCTTATTTATCGCAATTACATAAAATCACGGCTCGTTCTGGAACTATTCGAGGGCAAATCGCACTTAAAGGCATGCCCCAGGATCAAAAGGTGTGGCTCTTGCACACGAATACGAATGTTGCAAAATGGGCCGGCAGTGAAGAAAAAAGGAAAAGAATCCGTCGAAAACGCTCAGGTTAAGGGCTCACTCACCTTCCAATCGGCTGTGCTAAGGGAATGAGAGACTAAGCGCGGAGAGGAGAGTATGAGGCGAGAGAGCGCAACAGATGAGAGGGCGCCAGACAACAGCCTGATAAAGAAAAATTGCAGCTGCTGCAGCTCACTTTGCAAGGCCCTAGCGCTCTTGTTGGTGATTTCCGTGCACGGGAATGCCACATCTGTGATTGTCCTCTAGGGTCTATCCTACAGACCGAACAAAGTAGCTTTTGACTCCCGCATGCATTGTGCCTTTGAAGCCACGAGTCGAGATTGAGTCCCAAGAGTCAGTGCCTGAGATTGAGAGGTCTCCAAGTCCCAAGGGTCAGTCTCTCCTAGAGTGAGAACGAGGGATCTTCAAGCTCAGGACTTGTCGTGACTCGAAAGCGGCGATGAGGCCTTGCCTTGTGTGCTGCCGTGCTGCTATCCTTATCAATCGCGGCATAGGTGTTGGTGCATATGTAGGTGCTTGCACCCTCTCGCGTACAACGTGCTCTCTCGCGATTTCACCTCTTCCTCGCAGCGCTATGTCTCTCCGTCGTACCACGACCGGAGGAAAATTTCAGTGTTTTCTATGGTGCTTTTTGCTTTTTCTCCTTACCTACATTCTTCAGTGCATTCCTACCCAATTTTCAAAGAAAATGTCACACCAATTCGATCCCGACCCGTGCCTGTAACATCAACGAAGTCAGCCTTTTGAGCCAGTTTCTCTTATTTAGATACACAATACTTCATGGGACCGAATTTCTGAGAATCAGGCTGTTGTACCCAAAACCAGAACTAAAACCCATGGAAAGGGCGCCAGGGGCATAGTGATTGTATCGTTGCACACCGAGCATCAATACATGCTTGCGATTGAGGTATCTCACTCTCTGTATATGTACATAACCTTACGTTCGTTCGTTTCTGGCCTCTCGCGATTTGTCTCGAATGTCTTCACTGATTCAAACGTCGAGAAGAGGAGACCATCAAATAAATTTACACCTTTGATGAAAAGGTTCCTTTTTTATTCACTAATGGATCAGCCCCTAACGCGTCATATTTGAGGTTCGCTTTCCTTTCAGCGGAATGAGCCTCCAGTTGTCTCTACATCAACAATTCAGAGGATGTTCTATGGTGAACCTTATAAAATAAGCACATCAGAAACTGGCGCACAGACTTCAACATGTGTCATTTGGTTTAGTGTAAGGGGGAATGGGCACAAAGGCCTCAACTCCACATTACCTTCGAATGAATGTGTTCAAGAATTTCGTATTCGTTGGTTTGCCTGGAGCTATCATTGCGAACCTGAAAAACAGCTTGAAGACTGTGAAACGCTCTTACTGAAAGTTCATAACCCTTACCCACTTGATGGGTTCATTATTCAAAAACTTAACTAAAGGAAGCGATTACGAAAGGACTAAGGAGGTTCAGAGGAAACATGGTGGTGATCAGTGGTACGCCAGATGGAAAACTCCGTCAAGAAAACGCAAAACGGGACCCCTTTTTGGCCGTTGGTTTTCACTCATGAACAGGTAACAGCTCAGAAAGCGGACGTATGAACGAGTTCATCGCAACGCGTTTGGTGGCACATGCCAAACCACGCTCCAATCGAGTTGCTCCAGTTGTGCCGCTGCTGGCAACGCAGCTCGTCCAAATCACCAACTAAACTAGTGGGCGGATCGCTTTTGGGGGCGGAGTGCTTTCGAAGTCCTGCTCAGCAACCAGGAACTTGCCTCGCGAAAGCGCTACACCTCGCTTCCCTGGCGGCCAGATAACAGATTCGTGTGGTGCATATGCTTCCCGATGCGCTTTCTGTTTATACTAATCGCTACCTTTGAATCCCTCGTGAGACGACTGTGAGCAAATTTGGCACGAAATCGTAATCTGGTCAAGCCTTTTCCGCCTATCTCCTACTTCTCTACAAACGTTCTTAGCCAAAGAGGTGAAGTACTGGGTATCATGGTGGGCGAACGTAGCACAGTGATTGTGAAGCACACTTGCAGGTCCAGAAGATCGATGATCTTGAATGAGCTTGAATGATATTTTGGGTCACATAGCGGAAGGGGAAAAGCTTCATCTAGGAGCCTTATCTGATTCGGTAAGTGATCAATGCGTAAAAATGTGCCTCCAGTTTCGCGTGGAAATCCCAGTTGTCCCGCTCTTTGGAGGATTTTCCTATCTCATTCCCTGAATTATACCATAGATTGGCTGTTGAGATGGAAAAAATCTGCCTATATTTACCGGGCTCCCGCCAAGAGGCCCGTCGCGCGGCAAGAAGGGTCAGCGGACGAGTCGCAGCGCGTATGCAGTAATTTCGCGTCAAGTTGAAATAGAGTGTCCCACTGCACGTCCTACATCGCACACACGCGCTGCGACTCGTCCGCCGACTCTGCCTTCTTGCCGCGCGACGGGCCTCCTGTCGGGTACCCATCATTGCCACATTGACCACAGAGAGACGCGAATGCGTGTCTCACTGTCATCAACGTGGTAAAGTCAGTGTAGCTGCTCCCTCAGCTTCCCTTAACGATTATATTTCCCTTGGTTTACGGCATGTTATTTTCACTGAAGTTATCACTATCTCCCTTACTGGGCGCAGATCAGGCTGTTTGCCAGGAATGATCCCCCTCCCAACTTCCATTGTACCCTTCTTTCATTGCTTTCAGTGTTAAATTCCGAGAAACGCACCGTGTCAGACAGTGAGTCGCGGCTGCGCGTCTCAGAGATTGTGCCCGAAAAAATGCTCATGTCCCACTAGCCAAAGAAGCCAAAACGCGCACTGTCGTCAATTTGTTAAGGCAGATGAGGGTTTAGTGTACCGAGACAAGTTGCTTTGTAGCGCTCGTAGAAGCCTAGTAGGACCGTCCCGTGGCAATCGCCTTCCTTCGTGGAGAATGTCCAAGTTCAAATTTACCTGTTCGAACTCGTAGAGAACGATCATCACGAAAATGTTGATGAGGAACAGTGTTGCCGTGTACATGAAGATCATGAAGATGGTAAAAGCTAAACAGCACAAACTCTTAAGCATACATTCCATAAGGAACATCTTCTATATGAGCATAATTTTTTATGGGTCATGTGTTTTAGCACATTAGCGCCCGCATCGGGGTGGAAACCGGTCGAGAACTTCTCGACGACTCGTCAAGGATTTTGGCCCGTTCAGTCATGCTCTCCCGAGAGGACATTCACTCTCGCCTTGCGTTAGCAGTCTGTGCTTTCCGTTCACTCTCGACACTACACTGCGACGCATAATTATAGTTCCACCTACAATTTCAGTACCCGGCTGGATATCATTTTCTCACGATACGGCGCTTATCTCAGTCGGATAGTAATCAGGGTTCCTCCCAGTCATATCCTGTAGCATCCTTGAGAAATTTGTTCGTTATGAAGTCACCCCGACAAATTCCAGCGGAGCTGACACTTTGACAATTCCTGCGTCTCTTTTGCTAGGATTTCCCTTTTACGGAAGTGTGACAGCGGTTTTGCCTTTGCTATAAGCTAAGGAACTTGAATGGATAATAATTCCAAATTTTGATTGGGTAAAAGCAAAATGCAGCGGAGAAGCTAAAGCGGATATTTTCGAAAAAATAAGGATAAAAAATTGTTGCTTTCTCAAACTGGATTTCCGTGTTAATATTCAGATTCGCGTTTATATGTGTCACAATTTATCTGTAGAGCCTTTTCCAAAAACATCCCAGATTCAAGTTTTTGGGAAATTTGTAGGTGGAACTATAATTATGCGTCGCAGTGTATTCTCACGAGGAATGCTCAACTTGGTCAGTCCGGCCATTTATGAGATGTAGTCCGATGGACGCGTCTTGCGACGCTGAGCTCAAATCCGTTTTCGTTATCTGCGGAACGATTCTCTGAAAGAAGTTACGAGGGGATCTTCTCACTATGGCTTTTTTCACTGTGGCATCCTCTACATTCCCCTGTCCTACACGGTTCGCATAAGAAGAGCCAGAGAGCACTCACACAGTTGGCAAAGTGGCCTAATGGATATCTCCCTAGACTCTCACGGGAGGTCACAGGATCGGATCCATAGAACCGCAAAGTTTTTTGCATTTTTTCATGGCTTCTCATACGAGCCCAAAAAGTGTCTATATTTGGTTATTTTGTTGATTTGCGTCCCCACTTGACATGTGGCTGAGACAGACTTTGGAATTTTCCTCTCGTCCGTCTTTTTAGGTTTTCTATTATGATGAACTTTGACACACGGGACAAAACACAAGGACACAGGCTCGTAAATATACAAAATTTCAATAATTCGTGAGCATATGTGATAGTTCTTCACATGGTGATCAAAACAAAACAGCTTTTCGCAGTTGCACAGGAAATAAAGAAAGAGCTAAGGTGATGTAGAGGGTGCCACAGTGGGAAAGTCACAAAGAGAAAAATCCCCCCTAACTTCTCTCAGAGAATCGTTCCGCAGATAACGAAAACGGATTTGAGCTCAGCGTCGCAAGACGCGTCCATTGGACTACATCTCATTTCAAACGGCCGGACTGACCAATTGACCATTCCTCGTCAGCAGTACAGAGTATGGCGAAGGGCTTCTTCCACTTTTGTCTAAACCTACCTGCTTGTATTCGGCGCATGCTGCATATCAATTGACGGTGAAAATAGAAATGGAATAGCCATTCTGTTCTGCAGCTCCAACGATGACGAAATTCAAGGATATCTCTAGCGGCAAGCGAAACAATTTCGATAATGCGCTCATTCAAAGTAACTTATTCGTATGAAGCGGTGGAATGCCTTGGTTCACATCAACATTCAATTTTTTTTGCACATTTTCAGTGGCACACCCAGCTCCTTCCCCTACCGTACACTCTCTCCCAAGCCTGTGCAGAAATATACGACTATTGGCCCAGGATCGCCACTTCCAGGGTGATTTAGCCGCTCCTTTCTACTTCTTCCTTGAATGAAATTTCAAAATTCAATTCAAGTTCAATTTCAAAATTTAAAGTTCCTCCCTTAGCGTTATCAACGCCTTCATCTTGATTCTTATCGTTGGACGACATTCAAAGTACAACGCAACAGGCGCTGACGCCTTTTGGCGCCAGCGCCTGTTGCGTTGTACTTTAACATATGTTCAGGATCGAAATGGAGTAAGGAACACCGTGTGACCAAAATCCTAGGAGTGCGGTTTGAGTAGTTCACACGAATTTGTTCCACAATTTCGATCCGCATTTATTGCTCATTACTGCATTGTGAAGTTAGAGTACGATAAATAATCACATACGTAATGTATCGAAAGTTACTGCAGTGCTGTACCTTGCGCATTTCCTCTTCGCCACCTTTTGTTACATATGCCACCAGCACACGCACGCGCCGCCGCCACCGGTGTGCTTTTACATGACATTTATTTTAGTAGTATTTCAAAACATTCAACTCGAGAGAAGTACTTGTAAATGGATTTATCCGTCGTCTCGCTCTTCTGGTTATCTTACTATGCCCTGCAGTGCGTTCACTGCTACTTTCTTATTCTGGTTCTTCTCGTTAGATAAAGGGTGTCCCATGAATATTGTATCCACTTTTGTTTACTTGTAACGTCTTTCAAATGGATGCATCTTAAAGAAACTTTCAGCATACATTTACATATTGAAAGGAATGAAATCCATTGGATATGCTCCCCTGTTGTTGGGGCTCACAACTGCTCCGAACGTGGGTGTTTTCTCCGAAACTTGCAGAGGAAAGGCTCCGACTCATCATGTGGATGCAATGTTTAGTGCAGGCTCTGCCCTCTAACATAGCCCACATAGGATGGTCCAGCACGCTGAAATCAAGGATAGGAGAGCCATTCGTTCGAGGATGTGAAATCGGAAAGAGTGCCTTAACAGCGCTCCTGAACAATTTTTGCCTCCTATGCAGAAGCTGGGTCCTATTGAAAAGATCATCACCCCTCCTCAAAGTGGCTAGATACCTCAGTAACAGATGGTGCACCGAAATGTCCCTTGGCTCGGTCTAGTATCAAGTTGTATTCCTTTGTAAACAGCTGTGATGTTGAGACCCCCGTCCAGACCATCATGAATTTCGGCTGCTGCTTGTGGGGAATATCCTTTCACTCTCAATACCTCATGAGGAAATCCTCGGTTTGAAGATTGTAGCTCCGCTCCATGTGAGGAATTTTGTCGTCGATGAAAACGGTGCCCGCGTAATCGCCATTTTCGGCCCTCGACACCAGCTCTTTGAACTTTTTGTCTCTGCTGTGCTCCTCCCGTTGGATTGAGCAGTGGTGCTTATGCAACTTATAATGGACTGTGAGCAGTTGTTATCCGACCACTCTCTACATGGCTGTGTTTAGAAACTCCAGCGTTCTGGTCACCTTTCTCGAGCCAACCCGGGTATTGCAGTCGTTTCGCTTCTTCATGCTTTTCCTGAGATCCAAGATGTCAGAACTTGTGGGGCGGCCACAACAAAGACTACTTTTATTGGTCTTCTCTTTAGTGCACGGTAGGCCGCGGAGCGGTTGAAAATCCAAAGAAGCGCGATGCTCATCACCGGATGTCCGACCTAGCTGTGTGAGAGGTTAGGCACTCTGTTGAAGTTTAGGCGCACCATGAGATGCAGGCCGAACGGTAAGCCGTGGAATTTGGCATGGTCATTGACAAGAGGATAGAGGATTGAAAGGTCTGCCAATCTCGGAAGAAAAGCTATAAACACCTACAGAATTTGAGCTCAAAATTTGGTGCAATATTTATGGGACACCCTGTATTTTTGGTCGCTAAGATATTTTCTTGCTTTGGGAGTAAATTACGTATTCAACGCGAGCTTATTACGCCCACGCAGCACATCTGAGCTAGGTTTTTTATGCGTGCTTGTGTATCTCACCCGTTTGCAACAGAAACATTGTAAATTCGCTCGTTGCGCATTCTGTGCCACTGGGCAAAATGCTCATTGCTCAAAATTCTTATGATGAATTATCTTCCATTTTGAAACTACTCCGTGCTATGTTTCGATTGTTGAGCAAGGTATAACGCAGCTATCAAATACATGCTGCATGGAACTGGAATAGGCAGATTTCATGTACTAAATATGCTGGAATAGGCAGATTTCATGTACTAAATATGCTACCTCTGCACTATCAGAGGTTGTATAAAAGCATGGACCATTGTATATGTGTTTCCAAAAAAATTTGGAACGTTCGATGGAGTACTTCATATCAATGGTTCTACTCGTAATGCCTAAATGTCAAATGTGGAGTTTCGATGGGCATGCCCAGCGATGATTACGATTGCCATTGTGGTAAAAATGAGATGCCGTCTGCATATTCATCTTATTGAGACGATTAGTAGCAGTTGTGCGTACCTAGAGGGCTAATTTGGAACATGTTGGCGACGACGAATTTCCCAAGCATTCCGGACGTTGTCGTTGCAAAGGTGCTAAGAATAGATGAATAGCTGAAATATGTACATTTTTGAACTCATAACTCTTTTCAATTCCAATTTCTTCAAAAATAGCAGGACCTGGGCAGCCGATCCCACAAGAGACAGTAGAGGGAACTGTTGAAAGCGCAAATAATTACCACAAAAACAATGGCAAAATCCTTTATAGGGATACTGGCGTAATCCAAAGTGTTTGCCAACAATGAAATGCGACGATTAAATCTGAAATAAGCGTCCTAGCATACCACAGCTAGCTTGGAGTGTCGGGATGTGTGTCGATGTGTGTGTCGGACTAGACCATTTGTAGAAGTATGGTGGTGATGGCACTGAACGGCTATAGTTCGGACGTGAATTAGTGATTGCCTGCATCTCGTGCGGCTCCACGCTGGCGTATCAGTCGAGATTTCCGGAGACAGACGTCCCTTGGTGACTTTCAAACTCTCTGCCTTCCTGCCACAATCGTGAAGATGTTCAACGAGCCGATGTATTCCTCGTCGATGTTTCCGATATCGGAATCCTCCCATACTTTACAACAGAAGTGAAGTATCAGATTACTTCAAGTAAATCTTCAAGAAATCGTTCTTGTCTCTGGTTTCCTCTGGTATTTAAAGTTACCCATACTTTTGAGCATCCTCACAATGCACATTTTGAGCATCCTCACAATGCACATTCAGCAATTATGAAACGCGCCTCTAAGTTGAGAAAAAATTGGAGGTGAAGCTCAGAAGGAGCTTCAAGGACATCCATAAAGCTTTATGGTCACTGCCGGTACTTTTTTGGATTAGGCCGCCTCATTGCTTCGATGTACAGCCGAGACCTTCGGTATGAATGCCTCCAAATCCTCATGATCAACTCTCAAACGAACATAGTCGCAATAATCTCACTCCATTATTTCAGCGCTTCAGCTAATCTGCTTTCATACTAGCGAAAGAGGCAACAAACCGTAAAATCTTAATCATTTTGCAAGCAACAAAGAACACGACGCCGGCCAGGCAGAACGTGAACAGAAGCTCTACATTCCTTTGCAGTTCAAGATTGATATATACGTTGCCGTTAGTTGCAGCGAAGTTCTCCAACGCCTGTAAATCACGCATGGTTGAGAAATGAAAGCACTGTCAGCAAGTGCAACACAACACTTTTCCAAGTTCTGCAAATACGGTCATTTGCTAGTCCTTTCGCAACGAAGGACTCACAACATATAGCAACAGTTCCTACGGGGAAAGTAAACGTGACGTGGAGGCAGGGGTTGTGGCCGCGTAGGTGGCATTAGGGAATGAGGATTTTTCAATTCGTATTCGGATATTGAGTAAAGCATTGCCTTGCACAATTAGAACAGCAACCGAACTATGGACTGACTCCAACAAGGCATGCAAACTTGTGCGGTTCAGAATGAAATTCGAATTTGTGACACAAGCCAAAGGAAATGATCGGCCTACTTTTGCGATGCCTTTCCTTGCCTCATCCATGCATCATATCTATAACCAAATCGATCAATACACCTGGCCTCATACGCTCAACCTCCCCCTTTGTAGCAATAGCTTCACTAATCCATTGGTAACAAATCGCCTATCCACCACTCTTCCGAATTCTAAGAGCTCTCTGTGCGCGCTTTCCCACAGAAAGCAGTTGATTCTAAGAGCTCTCTGTGCGCGCTTTTCCACAGAAAGCAGTTGATGTTTGGAGACAAGCATCGGGATAAAATGAGTGTGAGAGCGTGTAAAAGCGTTCGCAGTGAAGGTGGAGGTCGTGAGTGATCCGAATGAAAAAAAGCATGAGAAACTCATTTTAGCCGCATTCCACCTTAAAGTACAAAACGGGAACGATTTGCATGGACCCATGGGTCCAATGCAGATAACATTGAACCGCAAGACTGCTGCTGCCAAAATGCCCCCACGCCTTCCTCGCAGCATCACGTGGCAGCTGACGGCAAAAGGCAGAGATTGCGATCGAAGGTATGTGTAGATTGCGGGTGGAGTGTACTTCCAGCGATTTGTCGCGCATTTTGTATTTGGCGACAGGAAGAGGCATAACACCAAGCTTGTCCCTTTGAATACCACTCTCGGAGATGGTACAGGTGAACGTGCCCAATCCCGGAACGGCCTTTAAGGCATAGTCAAGCAACTTTGTAATCTTCAACGAGAACAGGGGAAATGCAAATTTGTTGCGTTAAGTTCAGTCCATTACCACACATGAATTGGGTCGTAGCACTCCGCGTCAATACGCATACAATTCCACCAGACTGTCATTTATGTGTACTCTGCTTCAAAACCGGAACAGCGTCGGGTGCAGATCTTAAACCACAGCTGACGATGGCCTCTGTTATCTCTAACAAAATATATGTTTTTTTGCCAATGAATTATTAGCCCTTGCGGTTGTATTCTTTCAGCTGTTTTAGGTACAACCCTCGATTACTAATTATCAACTATCACCATGAACCACTACCTTCGTCACTTGTGGCGTGGGCTGCATCCGGCGCTCTTCTGGTTTTCTGAAGCAGAGGGTATGTATCTACGAAAAAGGAATTAAAAAGTTTACCTTATCAATGTATACTTGTCGGAGGTAATATGCGATCACAGACGTGATTGCTAGAATACCAACGAATAAATCAACAAGGTCCCAGAAACGTCTGTAAGCACTCTCTTTTCAATTCTCCGGCTTCTCTCTTCTTGCAACCTCGGCATTTCAGTTGTAAGTGTGTTAGTACTTCTGTGCCTTACGAGGTTGTCAGGTGGAACGTTTTATTCAGCTGCTGGTGGGGTAGAGCGTAGATCTAAACTTGAAACATGTTCAGGCCTCTGAAGACGACGATTCCGTCGAAACGTTAGGCCACTGAATAAAAAGTTCCACCTGACAACCTCGTAAGGCACAGAAGTACTAACACGCTTACCATCTTTTCACTTTTATCATATAAAGTGATTCGAGAATCGAGAACAGTACTCACACTATGAAAAGATGCGCAAAAAGTCGTACAGGATTACATCGTCGTGGTCGAGTACGATATGCGGACACTACGTTTGTAACGTAGGTCAAGGTGTTCACACAGAAGCTTATAACAGCGTAGGCAATATAGAGTGTCTGCAAACATTATAGAGCACCACAACAACGGATGCGTGGCAAACAGTAATTGTGGTAAGGTGGGAAGGGTGAGCGGGTTAGACCGCGAATTGCATCACTGTAGACATGAGAGAGTAGTTCAGCGCTAATCCTTCGATTTTTATCGCAGTTAGAGTAGAAAAAAAGCCTTATGAATTCGAATATAAAGAAATAGAAATTTGTTTGAGATATTAAAATCTAACCTCAAACAATACATTGACTTTGCCATCACCTCCGTGGCTCCTCATTAGACGAACGGATTCTATCCAGGATGACGGCAGTAGGTACCCTTAGAATCATGGAATAAGCAGCTGTCATATGGTGGACAAAATAAATCAAGGTGACCTTCCGCTGGGATTTCTATGGTCAGCTGGATGACAGAAAAGTAATTCACTTGAGCGTTAAACATGGAAAACTCCACAAAAATGGCTCGCGTATTCTACAATGTCGGTGATTTGTTGAATACCATAATCAATTTCAGCGTGGGAGGCAGCAAAACCTTGTCGATCCAATTTTCGTCTTGAAGTTTCTTAAGCTTGGCTATCAAATCGGAAGTAGGTCCTTGTAAAAGCATGCAGTATCCGCCTCCACCATATTCTCGGAGTTGTCCATCGATGGGTATGCCTGAGAAAAATACCCATCGAAGTTGATTTTGATTTTTGTTCTCAGGAATATATAGTAAGGTTCAGCCCGGAATGTGCTTTCCAGACTGGTTCAAGCAGTTTCGTACATTTATATACTGATTAAAGGGTTACCATTTTCTACAAATCTAAGCTAGAGTGCAATGTGCTTCCAGAGGATCTCATAAAGGAACAACAGTTGGGAAGCTGGAAAGGCGGGGTGCTTTCAAAAGCGAGGGATTACGATAAAATGTGTGCGCACCGATTGGAGCAGTGGTAAGGTGCCTTGCAGGGCACTGGGCTTGCCATGCCTTTCTTAGCTCCGCCTTCGCCTGCGCTCCGCCGTCGGTATTTAGTACACTTCTGTGGGATGTGTTAAATTAAAGCCTGTTTTCGTTAGCAAGATGGTGGCCATTGTTTGATAAGTGCAAATGACCCCTCAGTTGGTTGTTTATAATTCAACCGACAAAGAAAGGGGTCCCATTATGCGTTTTTCGAAGGGTTTCTTTGCTTTTTTCGCCACTGGATAGAAATAAACAATTTCGCTCAAAGTTTTTGCTAGAAATACCTACTGGGAGTTGTGTTGATATAGTATTTTCTTTAGTGTGCGAGCGCACTGTCTTACTGAAATGCCTAGCAAAATCGCTTAGGTTCGTACATCGACTGGATTAGAGAGCTACTGTTTATACTAATTCTATCAAAGAACAACTATACCAATAACCTCGATGTGACACTCATTCTCACTTTGAAGGACGAAAGTTGGTTCATGATTGACGTAAATCTCTCCGGTTTCGTTCACGAAATTCGTGTTCAGGGAATCAAACTACCTCTAGAAAAAGGTTGTTAGTCAAACATAAGGTCATGACCTAGTTGTGAAAAAGAGAAAAGAGGAGCAGGGATGGAACTACCACTCCCCAAATTCCAATTCTAGGGGTGGTCAATCATGGGCGATATTGAGGACAGAGTGTTGTATTTGGGAAGACTGCCCTGAAGATCCTTTGATAACGCAGATGGACAGACCGGACGCTATCTTTGTCTTTTCTAGAGTAGCAAATGCCGCCCATATTTGTTACTAATTGCCCCTAAGTTCTTCGTGAGTGCTATGCGCAAATATTTCGGACTAGCGACGTTGGGAATTTTCCTATTTGTGTTACAAATTCTTTTCTGAGAATAACTCGCTGACAAGGAAAGCTAAGGATTTGAGTTCAGCGTTCTAAGGCGCTATACAGGGTGAGGCATAAATATGGTGACAAGACTGAACCACAGCAAATGCATACACTAAACAATGACAGAGCTCTGACCAGACCATCAGATTCGCCATTGTCTGTTGTATATGATTCTCACAAGGGAAGGATCCCAGGTCGAAGTGGCCATTCGTAATGAAACCTATACTCACCTACGTGTTTTCGGACGCTGATTTCAAATCCGTCCTCCAAATTTGCGGAACGATTCTCTGAACAGAGTTACAAAGGTTTCAAATGAATGGCCGTTAGAAGAGACACCCTCAGCCCACTGCCGGCAGCGGCGGCCTGGCTGAGTGGTAGTGGGGCGCATGATTGGTGGTGAGACTATGGTTCGGATCCTGGTCATGATGAAGTTTTTGCATTTTGTAATTTTGCTTGTTTTCAAGCTGAAAGACCATTCAGTGTTGAAATTACGCCATGACACGCTGTCAAGTGTTTGCAACGTGTTCTGTTGTTGGTATCTTTGCCGTTTATAGATTGGTCTCTGTCACTGACAATGACGTCACTTTCTGTGACGTGGCAGTACCCCATACCCTACCCTGTACAATAATTGATCGAAAACTTCATAAAGAAATTAGGTCGTACTTGAAAGGAGCATGCAAACACGTTGCAAACACTTGAAAGCGTTGTCATGGCGTAATTTCAACACTGAATGGTCTTTCAGCTTGAAAACAAGCAAAATTACAAAATGCAAAAACTTCATCATGACCAGGATCCGAACCATAGTCTCACCACCAACATGCGCCCCACTACCACTCTGCCAGGCCGCCGCTGCCGGCAGTGGGCTGAGGGTGTCTCTTCTAACGGCCATTCATTTGAAACCTTTGTAACTCTGTTCAGAGAATCGTTCCGCAAATTTGGAGGACGGATTTGAAATCAGCGTCCGAAAACACGTATGTGAGTATAGGTTTCATTACGAATGGCCACTTCGACCTGGGATCCTTCCCTTGTCAGTTTTTAAGGCTTCATGATCTCTATTTGGTGAAAGGCTCCGCTAACTCCGAAATACTGAGATTTCTAATCTTCGACTGCCAGGTGAATTCTTTTCGACATCTGCTATTTTCGGAGGACGTATCGCCACACCGTCACACAACTCTCTATCGCATTACATATAATAGCCCTTCTCGTAGAGAGCGAGCGGCTACGGAAACCGAAGGGTGGCTGTGAATATTGTCAAAAAGGCTATCCATCATTATTCAGTGAGGATGATTGAATGGTTACAGGTTCGAGATTGACATAAGAAATGAAGCGAAGACTTAGAAGACTAATGTTTTTCAAAAACATTAGGAAACAATCTTATAAGTAAAATGAGCGTCAATTTCTCGGATAGGGAAAGAAGGGAAGAGTGAAATATATCGAAATTTTGGGGCCTGGCGACGAAGGTAGCCCAGAACTACACCGACGAAGAAAATGGTTTTTCTCATGGGCGATTATGTCTTCATTCAGGAAAATTCGGAATTGATTAATGGGAGTTCCGATAGCGAGCAGGAACAGCGAAAATCAAGTACAACATTTTAGCTCAGAAATGAACTAAACCTGAATAATCGCGATTCTTTCATCTCGGTATTTTCTCTTGTTTCGGAGCAGGAATGTATCCTATATGCTAACCAAGGTGGCATTTTGGAGAAAGCTCCTGCCACCTCTACTACTCACGATTGGATTTACTTCCAAGGTGGTATGCCGGTCTATTTATTTATTTACTTATTTATTTATACTTTCAAATGAGTGCACCACTAGAAGGAGCGGTTTGTGGATCAATTTTGTGAAAGTCTGCTGCATTGCCCACTTGTCCGATTTCGGGTTGCTCAAAGATTGGCCAGCCAAAACCTCCGATTTGAATGTAGCGGATTATTTATTGTGGTCGATATTGAAGCTGAAGAAGTGCGCGAAACAACACAGTTTGAATGGGTAGCTAACAGCTGCTCTTCAAAAAGAATGAGATGATGTCGGGGAAGGGCCATTTTTTATAGGAGAAGTTTGAAGAAAACATCTACGTTCATAGCCAGCCAATTTGTGTAGAAATGGTGACAATTATTGCCATGGATATGGTCATAAGTTACTGGAGATGATACTTCGTTCCCATCTTTCTGGTTCGAACTTCCTGGAGCCACAATTATTTTGTCACCATATTTATACCCCACCCTGTAGACATATAAATACATCTCATTTCAGGCCGGGTTGACTGAATGATCATTCCTGATCAGTCAAAAATCTACCATCCTGGAGAAGAGAAACGCTAAGCACAATGTCTTCACTCAAGTGGTGAGCGCAAATTACTATACAAAAGTAGCAGCTATTTCCCGGAACAAAGACGACAAGGGGGTGACATTGTATATGAAATCACATACTTTGTAGCTCATCCGAAGTTAGGTAGCGGTATTCCAAAGGTGGCGATGAGCCGGGCGTCGCTTCATATTTCTTCCAACCAGCAGCGTACTGTGGAGTGAAGTCTTCGGTGCTGAAGCTTAATGTGGTGTGAGAAAAAAACTTCACGAAAATGCATACCCCACCCTGCATATTCTATCGAAATCTATGACAATGATAGCACGTGTTTTCAGTCAAAAGCCTTCAAAATGAATGTGTTTTTGATAGTATTGGCTCGTCTTATAAAGCATACCTAGGAGAAAAGTCGGTACTACAATTGTGGAAGTATTGCCCAAGCTGGGGTTCTGTATTGCATTCCTTTAATGGCACCGACCGCACTTGTCGAATATGACCGATACCCATTTCTCGCGACACCTACAATATGAAAAATTGGTCCCGCGATTTTGAGAGCAAAGTTCACTGACCTTGTCATTCGCAAAACCACGCATTCCCCAGGCTGGATTTCCGTCGTACCAAGTGCTTGAAAGAGCTGAATGCGGCATTCTCTTACTCATTACAGCGCATTCCGTATTACAATACAGAGTCCGTAGTTATGGTTCTACTTAAGAATGTATGGAGTCGTACCTTTTACCGTCTCAAAGTACTAGTGATTCGCTTCCAAATGAAAGCATGATTGAGCGAGAATGTGTTGATGAGGAGGGCGAGGACTGATACTACATTGCGGCAACGAAGGTTCCTGACTCTAATCCCCAAGAACGACAGGAGAATGGAGCAATTGGTAGAGAAGACGACACCCTTCTCTCTCATTCGTATTTCCGCCTTTGGCTGATCCTCCTTGATAAGAATGCTGCTCTGATGCACAGCCGATGGTGTATTGCAATATTCACAAGCGACCTACAGGAGCGTGTACGGGGTTACATCATACTGACCATGTGGCGAGAATGGAAAGCAATGGCCAGCAGTGATGGACACAAGCAGTCCCTATTTGCGTAGTAATCACAGTTGCAACTAACCCATGTCTGGTTTCGCCACAAATATCGCCTCCATATATTATACAGGGTGGACAGAAATTACGGTAACAAGATGAAGCGGTCATGGAAAATCTGTACAACTAGAAAAAGACAAGTGGAAAACAAAAACATGTTCACTGAAGGGTAATAAACGAAAAACCACATGGTCCTTCCGACTAGCCACTATCCGCTTTGAAAAAGGGTTGAAACTTCCAGGGAATGAACTGACCGCAGCGTGTTGATAGACGGTGTGAGTGTGTTCCAGGCATTTATAGGAGCGGTTTCTTGAATCCATTAATGATGTCAGTAACAGGTGCCCGTCTTCCCCACTCTTCGTAAAGCGCAAATCAGTAAATTTGGGTTGGGTTGTTTGGGTTTTGGCTATTCCCCGCAAGTCAGGTTGAATCGCACCCGAATATCGCTACGATTTTCAAAAATTTGTGTGGAAAGGGATTGATCAATGCAGAACACTGAAGCCAAGCTTGTTCTGTTGGATAACTTCTGTCAACTGATGACTAAAACCAAAGCTTTTACGCTTAATGTGTATGCTTAGAGTGGATGCAATCGCAGAAACTCATGCGGGAACTCAGAGAAGTCCGAATCTTAAGGATATCTCATAAGCTCGTGTCCTAAAAAACTGTCGTCGCAAAAAGAGCGAATGACAAATCAGTGGCAAATACCTGGAGCCAGTGTGGCCTGTGCCCAATTCCAGAACTGGTCAATTCGACTTATGGACAGAAATCCTTGTGGTGCATAGTTGCCGGAGGATTTGATGTTCAACAGCGACTGCACCTATTTTACAAATACAAATAATAGATGTCTGAGTCATATTTTAGAATCAGATCACAACCTGCTGCTGGTAGTAGTACGCGTTGCTGTCTCCGATAGAAATAGACGTTACCCATGGTGATCACTAGTGCCATTAATATATAAGCAACATTACGAAGAGTCTCGAACAGTAGCTCATCTCTGGAAATGCATACTAATTCTGCAGAAGACGATAAATCTCAGAATTCAGAGCTCGCCTTGTTTTTCTATCTCTGTTTTGAGTCAACTGTGCCTTGTCCGACTCGGTCGTTCCTACTTCTTCATTCCTTACGCATTCTGGTGGAGCTTGAAATAAATAAAACATTGAAGAAACATTTGGGACGACTGCTTCGATACGTCTTACATTACTGTGTTGCCAGTTTTGCCACTCGGCGACCGCCAAGATTCTCATTCCCTGTGTATGCTGCGAACTTGTGGGACCGCAACCTAGTTGGGATGCCTAGTGTCGCTGTTCGGTAGAGATGAAGGTCATTGCTATGGTGATATAAACTTGAAATAAAGTCGTAGTACGTAATAATAGTAAAATACTAAAATACTGTTTGAGTCTTGGTTTGTTTGGTGGTTGGTTTTGCTGTCCCTTCCTCTCACATCCTCCGTTCCTGTCCCTCCATCCTTCTCATTGCTCAGCGGGATTCAGATGTATAACGGTTGAAGTGGGTTATCGCAATCATTACATCAGGTTAGAATGGAAACTCAATTATTTCTATTAACGTTGGTTTTCATGCAGTGCCGATAAATGCAATAACCGTGGCCAAATCACGTTCGTTTAAGCATATCTACCACCAGGTTTCGTCTACACAAAGCATAGCACACATCGCAAAAGGTGAGCACAAAACTGTTATTCACTACCAGGCACAATGTTTATGGTAAACCAAATTGATCCCCCCGACTACGCCGGTATCTCTTTTCTCTGCGTGAGCTTCACGCCTATATTGCTGTGCTCTTCTTGCACCGTGGCACCAACATTTAGTGAGGGTGTCGTGTTTTATTGCAAAATTTATCATAACAATCATGACCTGACGCTACAATGACATCTCAATAATTGATTGTACCTTGGCTCTGTTGGGGTTTTAAGTAGGGATAGCCGAGCAGTAAAAAGTGTAACCTCATGTCTGCACCTCTGAAAGCCGCGAGTTCGATCCCTGCCGAGGCTCTAACCATGCCTTGCAAAAATTGCAAAAATGGTTCTAGTACCAGCGTCAGGCCCAGGTTGACAGGCCGGCTGATGAATACCCCAGTCACACCACTCTCGTCTAAAAGTGTCAAAGTCAAAAGAGGTAAAGCTGGGACGTCACCTGAAACTGGCGTACAGAACTCCCGCCCGAATTCTATGGGCTACTGAGGAATGAAGGACCTCGGCAGCCCACACAGGCTAGATTCGAATGGGACTCAAAACGTGGGATCGCTAACTGGGAAGTCCCGAGAGGTTGCTGATCTGATGACGCGCAGGAATATCCAAGTCCTATGCCTTCAGGAGACGCGATGGAAAGGAGCTAAGGCCAGAGAACCAGGGGGAAACTCACAATGGGGAATACACCAAGGTAAACGGAGCCGCATTGCCGTAGCGGTCACGGAGTCCCCCAAGGATCCTCCTCTTTTGTGAACGGGATCAACGAATGAATCATGGTCATGAGGATAGATAAATAAAGGGTTCTGGAGCACTTCGTGTACGCACCGGAACCCGGGTTGCCCCGAAAGGGCGGGAAAATACTATCTGACCCTGGACGATGCATTCATCGATTCCGGAAGGTGATACCTCACCATAGCAGGTGATCTGAATGGTCACGTCGGCAGTGACAGAAGAGGCCTTCGAAAGGGTGCACGGAGGTAGAGGGGTAGGAATGAGGAACGCTGAGGGAGAGAGGATTTTGGACCTAGCTACACTCCATGATCTGGCAGTAAAATTCTGGACCTAGCTACAGCACGCGATTGGGTGTGTAGCAACAGAATCGTCCGGAGACCCGCGCTTGTCCAACAGTCGCGGCCGCGACGTCGCGACTGTAGTGGACGAGTTGAGCGTCATTCGATTTGAATTTCAAAGGAACGCTAAGCCACGTCCTCCGTCATATATTATTCTACCAAAACCTTAGCCATTAAAGACCAAAACCAATTAAACCGAAGAATCGTATCGAAGATATGGAAGTCGTCTGTGCTCAGCTACAACCGCCGAGCTGCCCAAGTA
>MU882647.1:0-20365 GCA_036418205.1 Ostertagia ostertagi
CATTTTTCAACACAGAAACGTTTCGCAATGACGCCGATTTGAATCGAAGAAATTGAATTTTTGGAAAGCATGTTGGTCGAAGTGGCCATATGTAAAGAGACCTACACCGGATGCGTTTTTGGACGCTGATCTCGAATCTGCTTTCCAAATCTGCCAAACGATTTTCCGAATGGAGTTATGAAGGAAAGTAGTGCAGCGGTAGTAGTCCGGGTTCACGTGCGAGACGTCGTAGGATCGATTCCCTGGCGGGTTCTCTTTTTTGCCTTCGCTGCAAAATGATTGAAAAGGCTCCCAACTACCTTACTCGATCAATGCTTGCCTGTAGTTACCCGTGCAAAGACTTTGCGAGGAGTTTCTAATCAGTTTCGGCGGTACTTACTAAAGACTGCACATGGAGCCCACAGAACTCTTGGCAGACGTTTTTGCAGCAAACAAGTGTGATATTCGTGTTCCGGAGATTAAAATACCCCTAGGGACAAGTTTGTAGCCAAATTTGAGATTTCGACCAAATTTCGAAATAAGCTGGGTATCTATCCATTCATCCATCAGCCTATCATCGAAGCCTATATAGCCTTGAGACGATATAAGTTTTTTTTGGTTTCTGAAGAGTGTAAAGCAGTGTCTGGTTTTCTGTTCGCATGATTTCAACACCCACATTTTATTATTTTCAAATTTAAAGGGTCGCCGTCGTCCAAAATAGGTCAACCCTGGAACTACCGGCTATGGATATGTAGCATCAATGAGTGACTCGCCCACTTTTTTGAAGTTAATTCAAAATCTCGAATTTTTCTAGAAATCGGCCCAGGAGTTATTGGACTACTTGAACACAGATCTCACATTCGTTCACTCAAAAACGGCTGAAGCGCGCGCTCCGTATACTGGCGCGCCTTAACCTTATGTAGTGGCATGCAAGTTGGGAAAATTTCGAAGTATCGACCTCAAGCTCATCAAAAAGGAAACAAAAATGCGAAAGAAAGGCGCGAGGGGGTTCGAACCACTAATCTCGAGTTCTAGAGCCCACCGCTTCAACCACCGGACTACCAGCAATCAGCTGCTGATCCACGATGCTTCATTCAAACACCGCTACTGATGAGGCCGACTCCTCACTGTGTTAGAACTGTGTGAGAACAAAAAACCTCCGTAACTCCGTTCAGCGAATCGTTTGGCAGATTTGGGAAGAAGATTCGAGATCCACACACGGTGATATTTGTTTCATCTCATATGGACACTTCGACCGTTCCTCTTCTTTTCCTGGTGAGCACAAGGACACCCTTCAAGGGATGAAGGCAGTTAAGTTCTTCAGAAATTAATCACTTTGGGTTCTTTGGTCACGGGAATCGGTATGGGGATTTGGCGCAGCCCTATCCTTACAAATACTCCGATCCCGCCTCGAACTCGTATATCACTACAAGGTAGTCGCCATGTAAGGAGATATTCAAAAACTTCAATTTAAACTTATTTGAACTTCTTTGTAATTTCATAGAGATAAAGCTTCAGCTGAAAAAGTTTATTTGACGGACGTTTCGGGTCGTAGGTTTCGTTCAGGCCATAAAAAATACATTACGTATAAGAGCGATATAAGATATAACATGATATATGAATGCGTAAGAGTCACTGACCAATCTCAAAAGGGAAAGACGCGTGAAGGGAGTGGATTATCCGCTGGGTGTGGAATCGGTGGTAAAGTGAACGGATGAAATGAAGGATAGTTCCCGTAAAGTTGACCCAAGTGCTGAGGTGTCTATTCTAAACTGCTGCTGTCAGTTGTATCAGGAACCGAGTCGTAGTCGTTTATTGAGGTGGATAGCACAGCAGAGATAAATAAATTGAGACATACTAGCGTCGAAAGCTTATATAGTCAGTGATGTTTTGGAATGAGAATGAAAACAGCGGATATCAACAATCTGCCTGTTGGAGTAAACGAGGATAGATCATTTTTCTGTACGTTACAGAAAAGGGTCCAGGATCACTCTAATGTTTGGCTTGTGTTTAGGCTGCTGGTGGCGCAAAGGCTAGTTGATCACAACAATGCTTTAACCACCTTTATTTACTGAAACAGACAAGGAAAATTAAGACCACTTAGAGAAGAGGGACAGAGGGACGCGAGCCAACTGCCTGGACAGCGGCGACCACTGCCTTGGGTCGCGGAGAAATACAGACTGAATCGTACTGATGACGATATCCCTAGCATTCAATTAACGTCACTATGTATCGTTAACATATCAATACTGGATGAACAGGCCTCAACAGGTTAACACGGGTTAAAAATACGCCCCTCCCGAGACTTCGTCGGTCCCTGTCTGCAATAAAACGAGAAGAGATATAACGAATAATGAAAACAATGCAACAAGTAAATAGTTAACAAAACATTCGGGTTAACTCATTAGTAAGGCGATTTGCAGAATCCCATTTGGGATCATACCTCTCCCTTGGATGTGTTCTGTGTGCCAAGGCTTCCTTTTGGGACCTCGAAAACGAAGGAAAACGTTACAGCAGTCAAAGCACGAACAGTGTCCCGGAGTGTAAGATGGTGGTCCTTAGGTACTGCTCTATCTCGTAGCAACTATCTCGCTGATATGTTCGTTGACGAATTTTTTTCCGTATAGTCTTTGACCAGCTACCTTACAGGTGATTTGCCAGAATACCACCGCGCTCATCTAACGCTGGAGAATATTGAGTATTGAAGTGTCTTGCAATCGGCAAGTGATGTACCACCATTACACTTACAAGTAGTGCAGGGTGGCGTTGCATTCGCTTCTCCTATTCGCATTTCCTTGAAATCATCAAGAAATAAGTTCAAAACAGTTGTTCATACTGCTCACCCGATGACTGCTCGTGGGAAGATCTGCTCCACGATTGACCTTCCATAGCATTCCGACTTCGCTGCAAGGAGTGGCCAGCCTTCCAGTGTGTCCCGCTTCATTGGTGGCTTTTGTCGGAGCTGCAGTTGGTCATTTCCACAGTGAATATTTTGTGAACGGTGAGACTCCAATTCGGAGGGGCCACTCCATTGTGCTCTCCAATGTACTTCTGATAGGGACCGGTGTAGTGTGGAAGTACTCCTGAGGTGTTTCAGATTTCGGCCTGCGATGGTCTGAGGAAATGGTCCTGAACTAGGGCATGGACATCCTTTCCTAGGTGCAAGGGTGCGGGAGCCTAGGGTAGACGACCACATGCCATAGCATATTTCCTTTACACTCATCACTGAAGTGTTCAAGATGCATTATAGCTAGTAAAATGTCTTCTTCTTTGGCACTCAAAATGAGCTGCTGCGGTGATCACCTCTGAGATCACCTTGTTTTTGTTCTTAGAGAGGAAAAGAAAGGAATGGCTCTGATAGAGTGGCAGGGTAGCGTCCTCCGAAGCTTTTTTGACTGAACTTAGGAAATTTTCTTCTGAGACTTCATGACATTGCTCTAGAAAGATTTTCGATAGATTATTTCAAAATTGATCGTCATCGTGCGCATATCCGTACTCGCCAGACGCTTCATTTAGGTATTCTGCGTCTAGTTACTCTGAAAAAAGTCAGCAGAGTTTTGGAACCTGATTACAGAAGGTTGTTCACAATTGACGGACTTGGCTTTTGGCAAAGGAACCACCTCAACGAGTAAGTTCGGCTCCCAAGTAGTTGTTTGGTCCAAGATCACTCCAATGTTCTTCAAGCTTGTATTCAGGCTCTGCCACTCAAAGCCTGGTTGTGTCTCAACATTGGTCTGTACGGACCTTTATTACTGAAACAAAAACAAAAAAAAAACAGGATGGTGAAGAGAAATGAGGGACGGAGTCCAATGCCTCGGGCGGCGGAGAGTCTAGACATGGAACACACTGATGACGATATTCCTAACATAAAACCCATGTCACCAGGCGTCGCTACATGTTAATACTGGATGAAACAGACCTCAGCAGGGTAACACGGGCTTAACGAACTTCTTCTTCTTCTTCTTATTCTTCAGCGTTTGTCCCGCTTGTTGGCGGGGTCCGCTTTTCTGATGTGCTGTCGCCACTTTTCCCGATTAAATGCTTGGTCGGGGTGGATGTTAACCAACTTCAAGTCTGCGTGCAACGTATCGAGCCAGCGCTGTTTCGGGCGCCCCTTGGGCCGCTTTCCGTGCACCTCTATGTTAGGTTACTTTTTTCAGGGTTAGCGAACAACCAAATATCCACTTTAATTTTGACGATGAGAAAATAGTGCTGTGGAGGCCATCAAAATGACCTTGCTGCACTTTCAGCGCCTTGCACACGGTACCAGACCTGTCCGGGTGCTCAAAATGTGGTTCTAGCCACGGTCACAGTTGTTACAATCAACGAGGGGGTCGCATTTGTATTCAATATTCGAGAGAGGGTTCTTACTTGTGATGTTTGGAATGGGTCAGCCAGCAATACATCCAATAAGGAAAGCAATGGACTTCAAAGCGCAAGGCATGCGGCCGAGGTGCCTTTAAAGGCAAAAGTCAGGCTCGTGTTTGGGCATTATGGCGCCTGAAATTGAGTGTAGAGATGGGAGGTGGAACGACAGTGAAGAAAAAACGCAAAGAAACCGTCGACAAGACCGAAATCGAAACCCCTTCCCTTCTAGCAGTGAAGGAGGCTTGCTCGGGGGAGAGCCACGTCCAAACGAGTTTTCCGGATATGCCAGCCGTTCCATCGGTTGATACGGCAATCAACCTAGCTGATCTCACACGTTAGGCCAGCCACGCACCACATCCCGCGGTGGGCGGGACCAGCTGATGTAACGAACCCATCGCTGTAAGTAGTAGGCCAGAAGCCTTGACGGCGCGCAATCTCGAGTCAGGAGTGTGGCATCACCCCTCTGAGCGCATTCCTGGAAATATTAGTGATGGAAAGGCCTTCTAGGGTTACCTAATCCTGACTCGTGGCTTTAAAGAAGAGGTGGAGGGACGTAATCAAGGAAGTGAAATGTCCCGCTGCACAGAAGATGCCTTAGGCCGATGTCAGACTTTGCGAATCGCGCGATTCGCTAGCGTCTGCGGTCGCGTCGCGGCCAGTGAATCACTCAATTGGCTGGTACCGCAACGCGACCGCGGACGCTAGCGAATCGCTAGTAGCGAATCGCGCGATTCGCAAAGTCTGACATCGGCCTTAGACAGAGCGAAGTGGCGACGTCTGATAAAGACAGCGGACCCTGCGACTGCACGGGACTAACGCTAGGGAAAAGAACAAGAGCCAGCAATAGGTGCTTTACTAGGGTGTGGAAAATTGTTACGCAAAGTGGATGAGTTCGATAAGAATGTATGAAAAGCGGGGAATTTGCTGTTTCGAGAGTCATATGCACTGCTCTTTGTAATAATACCATCCCACCTTCACATAATTTCCCGCATTCCACGATCTATTCGCGAAACTTGCAGAAGTGCGTTATATATGAATGCAAGTTTGCATAAAACCGCAAAGTTGAAACTTGAAAACTCAGGAGCTTCTTTGTTTCTTAAACCACATGACGCGCTATTTACCAGGTGCAGAGTACGGGAATCAAGCAGGGTGAAGATCGTGTCGAGGACGTGGTCTTAGCAGTACGACCCTCCCCCTAGAACCAGGGCCTTTGTACGATCCCCCTAACTTTAATTTGCACCGCATCTATTTTAATTGCACACTCATCAGCAGTTGCGCGCGGTTTATCACTGGGTCAGATTTGCTGGAGAGCCCCGAAAACCACAGAAATCTACACCCTCGTTGAAAAGGTACCATTCCCCCATTTCATAACCTTTGAAGCAGTATGTGGTAGGGTTAGATAGAGCTGGATTTCGCGTTTCCAACAAGTATTGAAATTGCTCAAAAGCCTTCACTTGAAGAGATAGGGTCTCTCAAATTTTGTCGAGTCAGCATCGAGGACGCTGAAGTTTTCATGCGAGTTTTTGCCACTTGCCAGTTTTTGCCATTGGAGAGATATTGCCAAGGTGAAAAAAGGAAGGCACTTTCGATAAGCAGAAGGCTTTCTAAATGTCTATGTAGCTTACTTCTTAGTCGAGGAGATATCTACGTCGAGGATCTATCGAGGATGATTTTTGACCACTCAAAAAGTCCGCTTCCTTCTTCACCATTGCAAGTTTCGTTGGCAACTCTCGAAATGTGTCTAGAATACATTCTTCCCAACATAAGCGATAAGAAAAGGGCAATCGTCATCGTCCGATTTCGTCTCAGTATAGGCCATACCTCCAATCAAAGTTGTGGAGTCGATTGTAAGGTGCCATATATGATGATGACCTTTTGACAGAAATATTGTAGTAAACACATTTCGTAACTCCTACAACCTAAGGAACAACTTCATTTGCCCAGGGCTTTTCCTTCACGGTTGTCGTTTTTGCGACAGGGTCCCTAACAACAGTGTCATTCTCAGCGAGGTATTAAGGGAGAGGGAGCGGGCGGTAGGAGGGGAGGTGCCCCGTTCCTTGCAGAGATGCACTTTCATTCTTTGTACTGCTTTCAAATTTCATAAAGGTAGAGGAATGGAGCGACTGAACCTGCAAAGAATATTTTATATCATGTTTTCTCACATATCCTTCGTTTTCTGCTGCGCTACACCCTCTTACTCCTATCTGCACCACGATGCCACTGACCCCACGAGTACGACCCCCCATGACCCACCCTGACAAATACGACCCCCGTCGAGGATTTTCTCGACCAATATTTACCCTGGAATCGAGTGCGTATCCTACGCCGTCTATCTATGCCGCCCGAGCCGTGTATCTCTTCGGATAGGTCACCTGGTACCAGATTGTCTGGGAGGATAAAAACACTGACTTGTACATCGGCTGGCCCCCGCAAGTCATTGTATAGGCCACATCGCATTCAAATGCCACTACGAATGTGAAAAGGGCTAGAATGCGTGCCGATCCCAAGAGGGGATTGATTGATTCGAATGCTGTGTCCCAGGGTGAATATCAGTCGAGGAATTCCTCGACCATGGCTCTGTGCTGTGCGAGAGTAGTGCCGATAGTGAACGTAGGCGCGGAGAGCACAGTCGGCTCGCGCAGGCGAGTGTGAATGTCCGCGCGAGGGGTGTGGGTGATCGGGCGAAAATCCTCGACAAGCCGCTTAAGGAATCCTCGACCGATATTCACCCTGCTGTGTCCTTTATCCTCTATCACCCACTCCCAGAGTATATGCTGCTGCCGTAATCACCGAAGCTGAGGAGGAAGTTTCTTCAATGGTACCTCGCTTCACAGTCAGGTGGCCTGATTCTCGCATTCTTATATTTATACTACATATTGGTGAGTTGGGGTGGGCGTATCACCGGAAGTGACGTGCACTTGATAGAAACTATGTGGAAGAGCTGCTTCCAACATACATTGCTTGGATATCAGCAAAGCAACATCGGTCAGTTGTGGCATTTTGCTAGATTCCCCTTCGGATGGAATGAAGGCACTCACTAACATAAGTAAAGGACCATATAAAATTATAAACCAGAGATTCATGAGCAAATTACTATGACAACTTTGATATCCACTCATAAGCTTCAAAGGAATTCACAGTAAGATAGGAGACAGAAGGAAGGAAATATACGAGTCAAAAGACACCTCCTAAGGGAGCGGATCTATATGCATTCCGCAGCGAAGAGAATTTCCCTAGCGGCCTACTCCTACTAGGACGCATCTTGTGTCCCTCCGCCGTCTGTCTGCTAGCCATTTCATAACACGGAGTGTTTAGTGTGCAGAAGGACAGCCCAATAATAGCTCGCACAGCAGTACAACCAACTGCAACGAGGAATGCATCCATTTCTCTCGGTTCTGAACGCGTCTCTCATTTTTATAATCACAGGGGACAGCTCCAGCCTTTATTTTTGGCTGCCTATTCGTAATAACTCACCTTAATTCGTGGCAACGCTTCTTGACACTCATCTGGCACCGTCGTCGTGCCCAACTCTGTATGTGATCAAAAATCCCAGGTTAAAAACAATCAAGTCGTGACAGTTTTGTTTCCAAGTGTATTGACACTGATTAGCGTGAGTAGGATCCGATCCATAACATACTTATTTATTTTGATGAGAACGAAAACAAAATAATCTTTACTAAAAACAATTCAGATCAACAAAACATAACAAATTGCAAAAATCTGAGAATAGCAACCACTTTAACATAAGAGCATCTGAAAACCGGTTTTCGAGATCTATGCACAACAAATCGCTGAACTAGTCTATGCTCCTGAATTCTGCAGGCAGGAGCTCAAGCAGTCACTCCAGGGCCTTGCACGACTCAGTAAGGGTAGCGGCCTTTTACAGCGGCTAATGGCACTGCAGTGGTCGTCTCAGAGATAAAGGCCCGAGCATCCCACCTTTGCGGTCGAAATTCTCCCCCCCCCCCCCGCAAATTTCAGCCCAACAGATGAAATCGAAATTGAGGTCATGATTTTACAATAAAGAACCAGAACAACCAGTGGAGTAAAGAGGTACCGGTAAAAAACAATGATAATATCAATCGCCATCTTCCATTTCATCATCAAACTCATCACTACGTGTCACAGTTCCTCCTTGGATACCATAGGTTTGACGCTTGAGAACATTGAGATCATTTCGAACCATCATTTCAAAATTGTCGGATTTCAGATTGCCGAACTTCTGGAACACCAAACTTTTTCAGCTCCCCTGGGTACCGGTAAGTAATTTAGATAACTCACATCAAACTCTATTTCCGGAGCCGGCATCTGCTTTCAGCTTGGACATCATGAAATCACGTGCTGCCTTAAATCAAGAACAGGTGGTTGATTTGTCATTATGCAAGGTGTTGACCACGTAGGCGCAATACAGTCGCAAAGAAGCCGACTCGTGCTTCTGGCAATATAAAAAATGCTGACGGTTGGACCGAGGCCGTGTACAGGGCAAATGGCGCCGCTTAACAAGAGACCTGCCCAAGAATCAAATCCCGATATCCCACCCAATAGAACAAAATGGCACTCTCAGTTCTCATCACTATTCCATTGCCAGAGATTAGATGCTAGTTCAGTTCCCAGAACAAAAGTCGAATATTTCCCGATCGAAGCCTACTAGAAGCCAAGCGGGCAAAAAAAAATGTGATAATTAGGCTGGCGTCATGTTTAAAGGACGAATTCACGATGAAAAAGCAACCCATTTCAAATTAACCTAGGGATGGTGAGTGGTACACGAAAGAAGGAAGAACCATGAGAAACGGCCCAGAACCCGAGAAATGGTACCCCTTCCTTGCCCGTTGATTCGAGCATTGATGCGACTCTCATCGCTGTGCCCTCTTCAACACTGCGCTCTCTCCGCTACCCCCCCCCCCCCTCCGCTACTGATTCAATCGCCATGCATAGACCTACGGCGAGCGATCAGCTGGTTGGTGGGCGTGCACTGACCCACCGCGCCAAGATTGAGCCTTAATAGGTCGCCGAGGTCAACTCCTTCGGTGCCAATTGCGCTTCAGTCCGCACCCTTAGGAGGTCCGCGGGTCCCTCAACTAGGTGAATTACTCCTTCTTCGACTTTCATTCTAATCGTGAATTCGTCCTTTAAAGTAGAATAGTAATGTGTGGAAGGTGTCCTGGCAATGGAAATAAAAATCAGCAAAGGTTTTGGAAACTGAGAACTGCTGAATTGTGCCACAAACAGACCTCCAAAGCAGTTCGGAACTCTTGGTTCGCTTTCGCTGTGTTGGTTTTTTCTTCGTCATCAAATGCTGCCAATGCTTTTCCAATTATGGGATGGGTGAATACGGTCAGACGTTCCTCCCACGGTTGTTTATTGAAATGTTCAGATATCTAGAATATAATGCTGTAATTGCTAAGAAACTCTCTCAGGCTGCTTTCACGCACCAGACTATCCTGTTCACGGAAAAAATGAACGGATATCGATTTTAGGGGCGTCAAATAAATGTCTAGACAATTGATATCCGCACAAAGTTTATATCAAAGATATCCGATATTCGACCGAAGTACACAGGGTAAGGGTAGGCCTATGCAGTGGAAGCAGCCTAGATAGAAGTAGTAGAAAACACAATTGCTATCACTGAATTCTGAGAAAACCTACCACTTGATCAAGGCATGCGGCATCAATAATATCGCCCTGGTCCTCTTCCATACTTACACCTCCTTTCTTCTTCTTTTTCTCGATCACCTTAAATAGTAAATCACGTATCCACATTGCTATACATTACATGCGCTTGTAAGCAAGTTAACAACTACTTTGAATGAAACACCACAGTAAACCTTACCCTCCTTGTTACCACCATCTCCGCAGCATTTGCTGCCCGATCCTCAAACTTGGCTCCAATTTGACGGCCATGAATAGGCTAAACAGCAATATTCGGAACATGGTATCAATTAAGAGAAAGGAATTCTTACCTGCATAATTGCCCAAGGTCCAGCATAGGTAACTTTCAATCTGATTAACGGAAGTTTTGGTTGCTGTGGTCCACGGTTACTTTCGGCCCACCGTATCATTTCACTAATCTTGTCATCTATTATCATTTCATCCTGGAATATATATTTCGTCTCAGTAAAACTTCTGACCAATTAAGGGGCTATTGAAATTTTAAATTAAAATTGGGAAATCGAATAGTCTCCTACCAATACAAATCCGCCTCCAGACGGTCGCACACCATTTGCTGGAAGTCGTACTCCTTCTGGTAAACTGTCAAGTATGATCTCATCAACTACCATAGGGCGAACTGTTTGCAGTGGAATAGGTTTGCATTGAAATTTCCTTCCTTTGACCTGAAAAAGCTTACTTTATTGCTCACAGTATGTCTTTTTTTACCACTTCATTTTTTCTTTGAGAATTTCTTTCTTAAAACTGGAGCAGTTGCCACAGCCGAAGGCCACATGACCCATTAAAACTTGCACAAGAGAAAAGATCGAAAAACCTTGATCAGAAAAACGTTCTTTTGCAGTGCTTCCTCCCTTGTTAGTGAGGTAGCGATTGTTGAACCTGGTTCGTAATAAAATGTAAAACCAGATCACCGGCTGCATCGGAAGACGCCAGTATTTGACAATCTGAACGTAATTAAAAGTATTAAACTGCTGAAAGAAAAGGTGCAGCTTTTAACATCTAGTGAATCTTGAAGTTAGAACTGTACAAAAGAAAACAGAAATTTTTCTTGCGAGGTCGACCGTGAGACGATGGGAAGTCATGACGCAAAGGAGGGGAAAACACGAGGGAACAAGTCGCGCGCGCGGATGAAGGCATGAGCGTATTTTCGTAGAATGATAAACAATGGCAGCGGGTAAAGCGGCGACGTTATCCCCCTCCCAGCGCATTTCAAGATTGCGGCAGTAAATACACTAAAATGGTTGGGAGTCCTGCTACCCTACACAAAGAGGAAATTTTTCTCAAGTTTTGATCGCGACCCGTGCCTTTAGACTCTAAAAAAGGAAAACTCACGTGGCTTGCACTCGTGCTCGTGTCCCCAAAGAACAAGGTCGAAGAACGTTGGGATATACTGCTCAGGAAGGTAAGCGCCAGTAGAGCGAAGCGTCGACCTTTACAGCTCATGGTAGTCACAATAGCATTTTGGAAACAAAGATCTCTATTACAATTAGCAATATATCCATCATTGATGTGAAAAATACCAAACAAACCTTTTTGGGCGATTTTGGTGCAGGACCAAGATGTTGAACCAATCGTCGTATCCAGCATCGAGGTCGAAGAAACCGTATGGTATGTCCTGAACACCTTCATTAGGGAAAGGTTACTGGAAGGCTTGGATTATGTACTATGATCGCATACCCGCAAACGCTCTGCAGAGGCGATCATCTCTCTGACTCCCTATCCAAACAGTGCCACACGTGTTGTGCCTTTCCTTAGGAGGATAGGACTGACCTGTAGGAATTGATCACCATCAAAACTTCAGTGTCCAGAAAGTTACGCCGCGCGAAACTAAATGCGTTACTCCTTTACGTGTGCCTGCGCGGCGAACCAAGCCAAGCGGGTTTTCCCCCTTCGCTACGTCGCCTGCCAAACGAGCCTTTGCCCCGTGTCTGCATATTCACCGCGTTTAGGCTGAGCGAACGCCCGAGCCAGTCTTCGCGCATGCCGGACGACCAAATTTGCGCGGCATCTTTGTGAGCCTCTTCCTACTCCAAGCAACTCTCACAATAAAGTTCTTAAGCAGGCTCGTAACATCCAAAACACCATCCACCATCGAAGTGATGAAACTTACATCAAATTGATCAATATCTGAAAATTTTCCGAATAGGTTGACTAAGCCAGCTTCATGCAATACGTCCAGAATCGTCAGACCCTAAATACTTCGAATTTTAGCCACGAATGTTGCTAAAGTAAGCCCAATAATGTCCACCCATAATAACCAGGTATAACCTACCTTCCCAGCTGTGTCGTCATGATTTCCATGAATAGTGAAAATCGGCAGGCCCACATTTATGTTGGCATCCTGAACAAGATTCAAAGCAAGTCATGACCTCAACATCCCTTCACTACTACGTAGCGAAAAGTAATTACACTACAGAAGCGCGACTGCAGGTTTTGGGATATTTCGCTAGTCGCTCTCTGAGTCCCAAACCCCTCAAAATGTTGTGAATGACCTGACCGACCGCACTTGCCATGTGAGTAAGCCGCCTCAGTGGGCGCGTTCATAGTCGGTCGCCCGATCGATCGATACGATCTTCACGATAGGGCGACCAACTATGAAAGTGCCCGTCAAATGGGCCACACAGTCAAGCTACGGATGTTTTCGCTGCAGGATCCTGCACCGTTATCCCGGAGCAAAAACGGTAAACTCGAAGAGGAGCAACGTCGTATCCTTTTATGACAACCCATACCCAAATATAACCGACCTCGTAATTCACTCGATCGAAGCGGCTATGCTCGAAGTTCACTGAAGCATCAGAAACGAACTTCCAGTGCCACCTTCAAAATCAAAAGATAGTGAAAAATACAGTGAATGAAAATGGGAGTCTATACCAATAATGGGGAGGGGCGTATATTGCAAAAGTACGTGCCGCCTATAATAATACCAGTTTAAGCAAGTTTACGGATTACTTGATTTTTCCTCAATGGTCCTGCCCGTATGGCTAGAGCACAGACGATTAGTACTTCCCCCGGTTTACGGGTTACTTGAACTTTCCTCTATGGTCCTGCCGCGAATGGCGGAGAGCACAGACAGTTAGAGAACGGCGCCTGGTTCTAGACTTCGAGGATGAGGAATCTCCCAGCGTAGAATGAGACAACTACAGTCGTGGCCCAACATTTTGAATAGTGTTGATCACAGGTCTCGGTCTACGAGAGCGTCGGATTGAGGCGGCTTGAAGGACCGAGTTCAAGGAGTCCGTCGACCCGTCCCCCCCATTTTACTGGGATAGACCCGCAGATCGAATGAAAATCCGAAAACACCGTACCTCTCTGTCATTCAGGCAGTACTGACGTAGCAGTTGAATAACACGATGCTGCATATCACGCGAGGGGTTATTTTCATGGAACAAATCACCACCTTAAAGTTTAGAAATCAACACTTATCGTTAGTGCGTACAGACGACGAGTATTGAAGGCGCGCAAAATCAATACCTATTTTGATGTGTGATGCTAATCAGCCCAACAGTAGCATAAAGTCAGCAAAGGAAAACGAATAGAAAAAATAATTTACGCACCTAAGAGGACCATATCCACCTTCTTTTCTGTTGCAATTTTCAATACTTCTTCGAATGTGTTGACCGAGTCGAGATACCTTGAAGAATTCTTCAAATTTCTTCTTCCAGAATACTCTCAATCTTCGACTTCCAATCAACTTTAAAAGTAAGCAATACTTACAGATTCGGTTTGTTCTCCCCGTAGCCCACATGGATATCGCTGGCTACAAGAATTCGGAGGATGTCTTCATGTTCTTCAGTTGTTTTTCCGATATTATCGACAAGAGTGTCGTTGGCAGGAGGAGGTCTCTGGGAGGTTTCCTCTTCTTCTTTCTTAGTGTCCTCCTCTAACTCATCATCATGGACGAAGAACAAATCGTCCTCGATGTTCATATCCTAAAGAATCCTTATAACGTTTCCAGCTTAAATATGGTGATACGCTTAAGGTGAAACCCCTGAGGGCCGAGTCCGAGCTTTGCAGTACGATCGCAAGATCGATACATATCCACCCCACACTCGAACTGCAAAGTATGTGAGTCGACCGAGGCCAGTGCGCATCTCCTGCTGGTTCTCCCACTGATTCAGGGACTCCGTCTACGCTTTCATCATGCCCGCTTTTTCTAGAGAGAATTCTCACCGTCGCCATGTTGTTCTATGGCAATCCCCAAAGTAGCTTTCGTCGACCTCAGACCGCTCGGAGAAGCTGAAAATTGAAAGTTTAACATACAAGTTTTTCAGCCTCAAATAGCTCCAGACAACGACTACAGCGAAACCCGCCAAGTCCCGATTGTACACATACTTTCACAACATGATATTCATACCAGAGACAGGAAGTCTACTTTTTCCGTTCCCCACGGAGAGCTATGTCGTAACTACGGACTTTGCACCACCTGTGAAAACAGATTGCATCAAGAACATCAAGAAGCTCGCGCAATATCTCTTCCCAATTTTGAGGCCATCGGGTGCTAAATGAGTTGGGGGGGGGGAACGCGACGTCTGTCAAATGGTACAGAGCCTGAGCCAAGAAGGAGCTCAAATGTGCCAAAAGTCAATCACAAATCATAACGTTCACAGCTTACCCACTCCTTCATAGGCTCAGGCTTAGTCCCATCGTTGTAAAAAAAATGGCGCCGCCGCGTGGTCCCCCTCCCAACTCACTTAGCACGGACCATCGTTACATGTGCTATTACTCTCTTATATATATTATTGGATTTTCCTCTTATAGTGATCTAAACTCCCAACTTTATAGAAGCATAGCTAAGAAAAAGCCATCGTTGCAAGCACCTCAACAGAATTTGCGCACCTGGCTCGGGGAGGGGTGGCACCTCACGTGAACATCGCATAAAGAATCACGGAAGAACTCAGTTTTTCAGGATTAAGCCTTTGCCTTTCTAACAGATCGCCCCCCCTCCCATCGGCCGCCATAAGCGCCAGAATTTGTAAATGCACTCCACTGAGCAATAACGATAAGGCGAATGTTAAGCTTTTTCATATTTCTCCTTTTCTTGACATGAACACCTGGGAAAATCCTCAGCTCCCAAGCAATCTATACAGATAACGTAAAACCGAAAAACCATCGGTCTAGACCAATTTTGAAAAGCGATAAGCGTTTGAACAATTCACGTCCCGCGAGGTGAAAGTGGCTATGGTCACAGACGATTCACCTAATGAATCGAAGTGTTAGGAGAAATAATTTTCCATAATTATGCGTAATGGCTAATCACCTTTTACAGCACACTCTTTGACTTCCAAAATCCACACGAAATACAAAACGGAATTCTAAAATAAGGCTCGTAGACCTCGATTACGGTAGTGAGTTGAAATTGCCGTAGTTCTGCTGTGGATGGACGAGAAATTGCACACGTTTTGACAACACGCAGGCGTTGGGTTTTTCAAAGATTTTTGTAATTAAAACGTTATCTGAGTGTGATCGGTGTTATTTTGATATCATTGTCTTTTTTTCTGTATCCTAGCTACTATTATTGGCAACTTTTATTTCAATTCTTACAAAGTTTAGAGGGTACGGAACTTAATGGATGACTCCACGAAATCTCGATTAAAAGCAATTCCACTATGTAAGACGAAAGCTGGACCGCGAGACGGAGATTTGTGGATTGAGCGATTGAAGGTACGAATATCATTCATTGATACCGTTAGTTTACCGTACCAACGCCAGCGTATTTTAGAACTTATTCAAGTGCAAGTTTAGAAATCAGAAGGTGAAGCTAGGAAAGTCTAGAATTCCAATGTGTCTTTGCTTCTGGCGTTAGTGTACTTAGGGAGGGACATCGTTTTTTTTGTTAGCTTAAGAGGAGAGGATGAACTTTGAGAAAAATGAGAATTCCTTTCAACCCCTCCTCCTCCTCCCTCTCCTAGTTTCCCTTGTCCCCCTTAGGCCGATGTCAGACTTTGCAAATCGCGCGATTCGCTACCAGCGATTCGCGCGATTCGCAAAGTCTGACATCGGCCTTAGGCTTATCCTTGGGAGCCCAGAAGTGCGAATGATGGGCGTACTTGGGCTCACCGCATAAGGATGGACCCTCCTTCCTCCCTAAGTTGACCGGCGCCCTACCTTTTCCGTCCAAGGGCAGCGGCAAACCGGGAGCTTGGTGATTCAGCGTTCCTTAGTAATCTCTGGGCATTCTTGCATATGTGCACTATTGCAAACCTCGTTTTCTTTCCTTCCTTCAAAAGGCTTAGTCCTAGAAGAGCACAAATATGTGCTTTTCTGCGCGCGACTGCTTAGGTAGACTCGCGCCTGCCGTAACGCACCTTTCATCATCAGAAATACCAAGAGTTAGTCAATACTAAGCTGTACAGAAATGTGTTGTCGCGCAGTCATGTATCATAGAATAGCCGCTGGAAGTTGAGTAAATCAAGGAGCCAGAAAGGCGCCTTGTTATACGTAAGGTTCACGTCAAAGTAAGCAACTAAGAAAGCGGTAGAGAACCTTAAAAAATGTCTTCAACGACCATGAATGGTCGGTTCGATCCCAGCATCTCCTCATTTCCCGTCAAACTTGCGCATTGGTGGCAACAAATGACATACTGCTGTTGCATCCCGCTCCGAGTGTCTGCTTTTTTTTCTTCAAATAATACTACGAAAATCCGATGCAAGAATGGCTTGGATTGCTTATAGGTAGGCCATTGCAATTATTGGCATTTCTGACAAAGTTTTGTTAGCTATTGTTCTGAGCTAGGTATTTTTTTCAGGGAAGATACCAATCAATTTATAAAAGTTCGTTCAAACTAACAAAGAAACTGACGTAAAGATTGGTTTCGCACTCGAATGGAATGCAGCATGGATAAAATGTTTGGGAAATGCTGGCATTACGTACAACATGAATAAGTAATCTATCCTTTCTATAATATTTTTTGTTCTGAAATGATCCTCACACACCCACTTTAGGTGGCTGGCTATTCAGCGGCCATTGAGGGCTAGGGGTCAAGTTGAGCTCACATAATGTCAAAATTTCTTTTGAACTAGCAGACCGAAGTGCCTGTTGCGGTAAGTTATCAAATTCCTGACAGAAATAAGCGGCCAACGTGTGGAAGTTATGCCGCAAAGTTTTACGTAAAATTGTGATCAAGAGACGTTTCATTGCTCTCGCACGTTCTCCCTTTCTTTATCCTTTAGTTCATACGCCCGCCCTGCTTTTCGTCTTCGCATTGAAACTTTGCCTATATGCTGCTTTATTATCTGCTTTGATCTTTGAGCTTTCTATCGACCAGAGAATTGGGGGCCTGGATTCGCAGATATTCTTTTCGCGGAAAAGAGGCCCACTGAGCATTTCTGCAGGTTATCAACCCCTCCTTGCCTTATTTTTCGAGTGTGGTTTGATAGGAGAGAAGGTGATCGTTCCGATTTCTCAGCGTAAAATCTTATATCTGCTGCTAGAACCCTAGTCCACTCCTCCTGTCTTCATGAGTCCTAGGTGTGATTTCATTATACAACCTAAGTTCCGAATTTCTTTCGGATTTTTAAACTCCTTCTCATGAGTCTATAATATTTTCAATTATTTCAGGTACGAGTTTGATGTAGAATTTGACATTCCGATTACTTATCCGGTAACAGCACCTGAGATAGCACTTGCCCGAACTTGATGGAAAGACTGCAAAGGTGGGCTCATTCCTGGAAAAGTGACCTTTAAATAGTAATATTTGATTCATATCATTTGAATATTGGTTTCATCATCATTTTTTCGTTTTCATGTGTGTGACCAATTATTTATTTGTCCTGTGAAAGTAATAAGATAAGTACTGAAGAACGAGTGGGAACCATCCTCGGAGCGCGAATGGTAGACTAACCATAAGAACAACAATTTTTGTAAAATTCGGCCATATCGCAGGAGCAGATTTCTTTTGTTTTAAACCATGGAGCCCACACAACCCATATCCAAGTTGCACTTTGTTAACCGTTTGGGACTTCACAAATATTTTGGAAACAAGTTTGATGTTTTTCTGTTTTTTCTTTCCAATTCATGATTTCTTCTGATTCATTCAATGGGTTTTGGTTCCAATTTGCTTGCTGGAATTCTCAAAAATCCATTCCATTTGAAGTTCCACAAGTTCCAAGCGGTCGCAAAACGTAGAACTTGCGCGGTCTCAACATGGTAAAGTCGACAATTTTGAAATACTGAGCAGCAATCGCAATGACAGATCATTCTCGGATGCTAAACACTGCTCAATGTGTATAGCAAATTGGCCGATGTGAAGAGCAGCATTTCTGAGATTTCATTATGCGATTGTTGCGTCCATGGTTCTTTAACTGTAGCGAATGCAATAGCTACAGAAAACGTTGCAGCTGTTGACTCGGTGTTGACAAATTTATTGCGACGGCCTGCTAATCTAGCGGTGCATTAATTTATAATGGATCGTTATGCAAATTCTTCCTGCTGACTAACGCTCTAGTGTGCAGCAGAATACCGCGAAGGGTTGGGATGGTTAGTACGTAACAGCTCGTGGAATATGATAGCGCTTTGGGGATAATAATGTATGTTTTTTTTAATTTGTGCGATATTTCTTGGTTGAGCTTTCGAAGAAAGGGAGCTTTAGCTGGACCATGGGTACTTCTTGCCGAGCGGAGTAGAAGTACCCATGATCCAGCTGAAGCTCCCTTTCTTCGAATAGAAAGCATGAGCATAAAGGAGGAGGGGGAGAGCAAAATGAAAATGCTTGCAACATACATTCCTACGAAGTTTTCTTCATTTTTTATCAGTATCTTTCCTTTCATGTTTTTTTATATAGTTCAAAAGATGAGGTGACAAGGTTGTTTTCAGATGTACAGAGGAGGGAAGATTTGCTACAATCACTTCAAACCATTGTGGGCTAGGAATGTGCCAAAGTTTGGAATTGCGCATGCATTTTCTTTGGGATTGGGCCCTTGGTTGGCGGTGGAGATACCCGATTTGGTTGAGAAAGGGGCAATCACGGCCAATTCTTGAAGGTTGGTTGGTTTTTTTTTGAGAATATCCGTTTTAATATTGTTTTGTTTCTTCTTCTTCACCAATTCGCAAATTTTTCATTGTTCATTTTCCACATTTTTACCGTTCAAATTCCTCTTCTGTTATTCATCATTACGGCTATATTTCCTCCTTACTGCTTACCTCTGACGGCCTCACCTTTTCTCCACTGGGCTCGCCCTTCCTGAGCTTTATACATGATTGCACGGCTCTTTTACAGCGTATCCAAAATCGTATCATATCCTCCTCCCCCCTCCAAACTAGGGGAACAAAGAATCTCTTTAAATTTTTACTGTTTTCCCCCCACAAAATCGCCGTGAGAATTAATTCGTAACGTATGTGTGTGTGCAAAAGTAAACATAAGCGGAAAGTAAGGAATTGTGTTTTTGAAAGCAAATAAAATGAATCATTCCTTGTTCCCCCAGCCCGAGGGAAGGGTAGGGTACGCTCCAGAGTTTTATCTCGCTATTATTTGGATATCTTTGACGTGCTCGTGATGCTGGCTTCTACAGGTCGACGGACTACTTGAACTCGGCCCTTTAAGCTGCCTCACTCGACGCTTTCGTCTGCGCTCTCTCATCTTATCAGCGGCTGATCACCACTGCGATCTCACACATTCAAACTTTTGCCACAATGCAACTGGCTCACCCACCTCGGATTCCCTCCCCCTTACAAGGCTTAGTCCTAAGGCTCTCACCTCCCTCCTTGGGATTTGGAGCCGAGCCAGGCGCCATTCTCTGATCGTCTGTGCTCTCCGCCATTCGTGGCAGGACCATGGACGAAAGTGCAAGTAGTCCGTAAACCAACTGTTTGAGTTCCCATTCTGACGTCCGCCTTTTTCAGCTGTCCTCGTTGTGGTCCATCAGAAATCGGTTTCCACCGTCTCGGCAAGGCACGATGGGAGTGTTGAATACTAATGCGTGTATCATATGTCACCGTTGTGCTGTTACAGCCAGGCGATTTCATCATCAATAGCCATTTCTCACCAGTTTTCTTCGACAAATGAAAAGATTTCTATGAATATTTATGTTGGGCTTTTCATTCTTGTTCTTGTTTCCTTGTTGAACTTTCTATTTATTGATGCTTTGGGATATATATTGAAATTTTCTTTTTTGTCTGTGATATGGCTGCATTTTAAAATATACAGAAGTAGTGTTGTCTATGATTCGAAAGTTTTTTCACTATAAAAAAGGTTAATTAGATAGCATCCTTCAGCGTAAGGAAGTGGATGACTATTAGATGTTGTCCATGCCATAAGCATGTATCTTTTCGTCGAAATCGTATAATATTAATCCGCGATACGATTACGGTAACCGCATTTCGGAATCATTTATTTATTTTAATACATTGGTATTGT
>MU882648.1:0-18652 GCA_036418205.1 Ostertagia ostertagi
GAATGTCCTACCTATCTAAAAACTGGATACCGTCAGAAAACCTCTGGCAGGAGCATTTTTGAGGAGAAGGCAAAGGAAAGGAGCTTAGTTGCAGGTGTAATAACAGTGAATCCGCATCATTACTTCCTTTCTTTTATCGTGCACAACTGTAATCCAAATATTGCCGTACGGCCAAGGCGGGTGCAATGTTGCATGGGGGGATATAGTAAATGAGATTTCCATTTATAACAACAAAACTATGTGATCCAGAAGTTGGGGGCGGAGTTTCCACGTGGGTGGGGTGAAATAGGGCTAATACGGGGTCCGTGTGCTGTGGTTTCCATCTTATGATCATGGTAAATTGCCTTGAATGCTGAAGCGTACATTTCAGAATTTAGTAGCACTTGAATGCGATTTGGCCCATTCAATATTACAGCAGAGACAGGGGATATACCAGACAGCCGATATACCAGATATACGGTCACAAGTAAGCATTTGGTTCTCTGAGACAATTCTGGTACAAAGTTACCGACTCCGTGAGATAGAAAGCCTCGTTAGTCTGGACGGGGTACGATCCAGGAGCAGATCTCCGGAGCGGCATTGGAAAGTGGAGCTTCTTGTTGCTACACCACCCTCCCCTCATATAACAGAAAATATCTTTCGGCTTTGTAAAGGGTCTTGGAAAGCGCCCCGCCGTTCTCATATCTTCTTATTTTTGCTCCAAAAGCAGTTTATATTTTATTTTTATTAACGGGTCAATTAGTGCAGTGAAAATGTATAAATATATAGACCGGCTACTAATCCAGTCAAAGTATTGAGAACGCTGAGAAAAATGCTACTTTCTGATCCAGTACTCATAAAGCGTACAGGTGGCTGAAAAACATAAGCCATCAAGGAATAATGGGGCTAATAAGCTCTCAGGGTCACCCTGCTGCAATGACCATCAGGCCTATTGCTGCGACAGTTGGGTAAAACCTCCTCTAATCCCTAATCGGGAACCCAGATGGAGACGGACATGAAGTTCCCTTACTTACTTTTTTATTAATTTACTTTTTATTTTTTCACTCACTTACCTATTTTTTTAAATTTTTTTTTCGTGTGTTTATCTCTTCCAGAAACTCCTGAAAAGCTCGATGTAGTCATTTCATGAAGTGGTCTTATCTGAAATGCACACTTTTTTTCGCAGAACGAATCTATGAGGATTTTCTTTTGAGAAGAATGGGTTCACGGAGACCAGCACACGACCACGTCTGTCGTTAAAGTTGGCTCTGCCTAATAAGATTCGATTTTTCTTCGACAAGCGAAAGCTTTTAAATGCGCATATCTAATAACTGGCCGGCCAATATTCAATTCTACCATTTACCCTCATATACTTCTTGATTCCAGCAAAAAGTAAGTCCAAATGAGCCCAAATTCTGTGGGCGCGCCTGAATGTTATCACACTGCTTTTGCCCCTTGGCTGTTCTTCATTTCAGGTAGCACGGTTTTGCGCTGTGTCCTAATTCAGGCCTCTGAAGGAAAGGACAAGGCCATGGGTGAAGTAGCCGTTCAGAGTTGTTCTATGGCTTTTAGCGAAATTCCCTCAATATATTTCCAAAGAGATATCGTAGAGATCTCTAGCCAACCCAAACATGTGGGCATGTACCCCGGAAACAAGCGACCGCCCACATGCGCTCCGCCTACCCTTTTCGCCGTCCCACGTGGGAAGCACTTCGGGATGATGTTAATATATTAATTTCCTGTGTCTCTATCACGAACACCACACGACTAATCTAGAGTGCCCTTAAAAAGTTCATTTCCCGTCTTCGCCCTTCTTCACTTATTCTCAAGTATTTTTCCTTTCCAGAAGTGTTTTGCTTTTCAGTGGACAACATAAGGTCCCAGTTGGCTTCCTGCCGATAATCAATTTCCGTCGTAAACTTAATGCTCCACTTTTTTCGAAGCTTTTAAATTTTTCAGAACTGATCATAAACAAGGAATTCATGCAATAATTACTCATCGAGATGGCGATATAAACACACCGCTCAACACTTGAAATACGGGCTCGGTGCATCACACGGTGATGCACGTGAACACACATTCCTCTGTGACGCTTTCTGTTCGATTTGTTTGACATTTCTTGAGGTTCCTGAAATGTCAATCTTATCCAGAGATCATTTTACTTATTTATATATTTATTCTATTTACTTGCCTATTGTACCTATTTATTTGCAAATATGGTGAGTTTATTATAAAATAAAATAAATAAAATAGGTATGCCAACAACAGCAATGATTCGAGTCTATATGAAAGAGTCAAAATCAAAGGAAAAAGGTGGAAAAGTATGTTTTGAAAATTGATTAAAAATGGCGGCACATGCGTCTTACAGTGATGCGTGACTGTAAACATTGTGCGTAGCCACTGATGAGGGAATAAATAGAATGTTAAGTAATTTTAAAAGAAGGTAGAGTAGGCATGGCAGCTAACAATGATGGTATTTTCAGTGTAACAAATTCAATAGGCAAAAAAAATTTGGAATTAGGCAGGGTTTGGAGCGTCTCATTGTGCTTTTTGAGAAGAAGAGTAATGGCTAACGACTTCAGCTTATCCCTTATGATCCGCTGTTAAAATCATGGATCGGATTCCCTCAGCAGCGAGCCAGTCGTCCTTCTGTTCCGAACAGTTGATTTTGATACAGATCATTTGCAACCCACCTATGCGACCACTTATCTTGTGAAGTGGTCACTCCTGCCCCTGCTGCCCCCCTTTCCCTCCTTGTTATAGCTAGGATGAACTCATCATTCAGGCACGTAGTGGGGTCGATATAGGAATGCCTTGGGTATGTTTGGGTTCCAGCGCCCAGGCTTTATTCTTCTTTCTTCTATTGGTGAATCTGATTCTCTCCACTCAACCAAGTGGTCCTTCCTCCCGGAGCAGTTATTTGAGGGCGGACTCATTCGCGACCATACATACACTTACTCGTACAGTGAACAATCTCTGTCTCCCCCCTGCTTATGGGCTATGGTTTAGCTTTATTATTCGCTTGTGTTTGGCGTTTTCTGTGCTAAACCCAATATGATGTATATCTGGGAAATATAGAGCTGTCAGCTATGTGACAATTAATCCAATTTGTGCTACGAATGTCCTTACCTATCTAAAAACTGGATACCGTCAGAAAACCTCTGGCAGGAGCATTTTTGAGGAGAAGGCAAAGGAAAGGAGCTTAGTTGCAGGTGTAATAACAGTGAATCCGCATCATTACTTCCTTTCTTTTATCGTGCACAACTGTAATCCAAATATTGTGCTCATCTCATACAGAAATTAGGCCGGAGACGAAGCGGTGAAGAGCAGGGTCAATCGTGGTGGTTCCACTTTCTTAAATTTTTGATTTGATTTTACGAACCTTCTGAATCACTACCCCTTCAACTTTCACAGACACGGCCTCCGATCGCACTGTTTCAAAGCTAGTTGAACTAGCTCAGCGCCAACTATGAACCCACCTCCGAAAGACAACCATCCCTGGTTGACACCCTACGACTGAGCTACGCAGGTTGAAGACCACAGCAAGGGGCCTTCTCGCCTTCTTTACCACCTGCAGCATTCGCAGCAGTCCTTGTTCCAGAAATTTTACTTTTTTCTGAAGAAATATGGTCCATAACCCCAGAAGCCTCTTTACGGAAGTTAGAAGGGCTTCCGCTCGCTCCACTGCCTACTATTTCGTCATTATAATGGACACCCTGAGGACATTCTTACCTGAGGACAGTCACGTGTTGTGCATGCATGAGTAGGTACCAAATGCTTAAGCAACTTTCTTCCGTTTGTTATTATATGGGAGATTTTTTACCCAACAGTCTCACTCTCTTAGTGACCAAGGGCGAGACGGCGATAATCTCGCGAGGTCGTAATTAGAATAATGGGGGGAAGGCCAGAAATAACATTGAGAACGGAATGGGGATGATGGAAGTAAGGGGATAGCTGAGAATTTACTTCAGCAATTACATGGACCCTACGGTGTTTTCCCTTACCGCCAAGGTCAACCGTGCCTGGCGCAGTTCTCATCGGGAGATCGTATTAAGGGGACCTCCCCATAGATGGAGTGGTGGAGATGATGGGTAGGGGAGAGGGAGAGAGGTACTGAGACCCTCTTCAGTAGGAAACGTCAAATCCTTGGAACTTGAACCACAGGCGGTTGGTCCTGTTCCGCCTCTCCCGATTAATGCCGGCGACTTCGTAGGACTGAAAACTAAAGTCGATTCGGTGGATTTCCAGGGGACGGCGTAAATGCGGGCCACCTCAGAAACTGCCTCTGCACTTTATTGAAGCGCCATGCCCCACGTACAAAGATCAGATAAGGAGAAATGCAGCGCTTCTTCGATAGCATGAACTCGATGTTGTATCCAATAATATTCTGACGGCTAAAGGGCACACTCGCTCCGCCAGCCATGAAGAAGGGACAGGTACATATCTAAATAGCCCTTACCAATTGTTGCCATGCATGTGATTTCTTTTGCATAAATCGCTTGTGGGTCTCTTTAGCTCGGAGAAAAAGCTCTCGAGCCGAAATTACAGAGGGTACGCGGATCGCGGATTAAATGATGGAAGAGGTTATGGGGGGGGGGGGGGGGTTGGGGGGTGTCAGTTGCCCTGGCGAAAAAAAAACACTGGCGGTCTCTGAGGTTGTCACCCTAGCGAGCGTTGGTATGTTCTTATTTATCGGAATTCAAGAGCAAGGCTTTGAATAAGTGCTAAAGAGTCATGAGGCGCTCGAGCATTAGAGCTAAAGCTTAACCTTGAATCTACGCTTACGGGCTATCAAGATCTGGATTGGCACTTTGTAATTGAGAGTATATTTGCCGTACTGCCTCAAAGAATGAGCTTATTATGGTCGAGAATTGTCCATGGCGAAGGGATTACATGAATTTTCTAAGGGAGATATTCTGAATGTAGGGACATGAATGATCACACCAATTTATGGCTCGAAAGCTCTGGGCCCACGCACAGGTCCGGCGCGTTATCACGATCAGTTTCAAGCGGATCCCGTGCCCCGGATGGCCGAAGATACTATCTCAGTTATATTTATATTGAAATTCTATGGAAAAGGCGGAAGTGGTGTAGTGACAAGGCACGCGCTCCACGCGAGCGGTCCGGGATCAAATCCTGGGTCGTGAGTCGCCCGGGCCAACCAAGCCTTCCATCCCTCCGGGGTCGGTTAATTGGTACCAGACTTGTCTGGGAGGATAAAAACACTGACTTGAACATCGGCTGGCCCCCGCAAGTCATTGTATAGGCCACATCGCATTCAAATGCCACTGCGAATGTACAAATGGAAGTAGAATGCGTGCCGCATCCCAAAAAGGGATTGATCAACGGCAAATGCTTTATCCTTTTTATTTTTATGTGAAATTCTTCAAAGTTACAAGTCTCCGGGCAAACTTGGTGATCAAACTTTCTCGAGGGGTTTGGCCGCCGTCACTTGTCTGCGCCGGAGCGCAAGCGTTCTTGCGCGAAGAGTTGCTTATTAGTGCAACTATCGCGGTCGAAATACCCAGGGCGGTATCCCTGCAAATCTACAGTTGTGACAAATCGATCAAAGACGGGCACTTCAAGGCGGAAGATAGGCAGTAAAAAGATAATAAGTGGCCACCATTGAGAGAACTAAGGCTAATGACAAGTTTTTTGCATTTTGGGTTTATTCTTCTGGATTGGTGCCAATCCCAGCTCTCACGAGAAAGGTCTTTCAGGAAATGCCCAGCGTTCTCGAAACGATTTTTGCATAATTTGGGGCTACTTACATTGAACACAGAGTGGCCCGGAAATACCAAAAAGAAAGGGGGAGATGGTGCGTAGTTGATACTCGCACAATGAAATTTTTTTGATTTTGTGGTTGGCTTTTCAAATTCGCTGAAAATGCGGTAAGTTATCAACAAGTTAAATGTATAGTATACTGTAGGACCTCAAGCACCTTATACGTAGGCTTTGCGTACAAAATTGGTGAAGAAAGTTAAGCACAGGAGTTCTTGAGAAAAATTTTTCTTCGCTTCCTTTTCTGGTATTCATAGGGTCGCTCAGGAGAAATGAACCACAGTTCAGAAGCTCCATCCAACCACCGCTATATATTGCAAATATCGAGAGAAAGCTGGGCATTTCTTGGAAGTTCTCCAGGCCAGTTCGAGGCTGCGCGGGAAGGTAAAAGCCTCGACTGCCTTCCCCTTGGTCACTGGAAAATAAGGGGGCGCGCAACTCAAGTTGACATTTTTGGATTAAACTTCCGTAAACCTTGGAAGCAGAAAAATTAATAGTTAGCAAATTTCATAAGCAATCATACCGAAGTTCCGATTACGGGAACCTGAAGGATGCTTAAAAAGAACATCATTCTACGGAAGCGTTAATGCGACAGGGACAACAGATTTAAGCGGATCTTGGCCATTTGACGTGAGCGACCGCCTCTTTGGCTTCATCGCTCACGACGGGACAGGCTTCAGTTTTGCCCTAGCCTCCTCTTTCTCCTTCCGGTCTATTTGGCATTCCAACTGTTTTTACGGCTCCAAAATATAGCTACTTAGTTTTTTTTAGCTGTAATATTCGATTATAACAAAAGGTTCGCGAGGTAAAGCTTTATTGTGAGCGGTGAGTTTCCCAGGGTGGGGGGAGAGTAAAGATCGTATTTATTCTTGTTGAAAAATATGTCATGTTTTATTCTAATCGCCCCAAACGTAATCTCGATTGTAGAGGATTCACAAAGGCCTGAAGCCATTGCGTGCGGAATGTTTGGTTTTTGAGATGCCAATTGTCTGAAGCGATAAGCGCTCAAATAGCCATAAGGGTTTTAATTGCCATGTTTTCTACCACTGTTTTGAACCAGGCCTCAAAGTGTTTGCTTCTTTCAAGCATTTAGCCTTTGCACTCGCCAAATCGCGTTCCTTCAAAAACCGCACCACCGAGAACTCTCTTCGGAGGTTCACGCTTCAAGAGACGCATTCCACGCTGAAGCTCGGTACATGAGTCTTTTTTTTTGGTAGGATAGAGCTACCCTCAAAGGTAGACATGTGATGTGCAAATGAATCTCAGCGGTTGATATGCACGGCATAGGGGCACATAGGACATGTTTCAGCATTGTGCTGCGTGCGTTGTGACTGCTCATTGACCCGCCAACGTATTGAATGCAGGCGCCTGTTCTGTTGCCTCTCGTCGCAGTACTGCTTCGCTGTCTCGTCTCGCCTGATCAAGTGTTTCATCACCATAGTCCCCGCTGCAGTACAAAGGAACTTATACATCATTAATTCTGAGCAAAATATATTGTATATGGTCATAGGAATGTTCACTGAATTGCAGTTAATAAAATAATCAAATGCCCCGCTCCTCAATAGCTACTAAAGGAAAGGGATGATGGAGGTCCGTTCTGGCACAAGACAAAGCAGCGAAATGCGCGCAGCAAAACCCGTCGAGAGAATTTACCCACTTTTTTATTTCTATTCAAGGATAGAAAATAAAAGTCACTAGAACTGTGTCTGGACCAGACCTGCTAAACGCGATTGAGTACAACCGGAAAAAACCTCCTGGGTGGATCCGTAGGATTCAGCTTCGGGCCATTTGGTTGGAGGTAGCGCAGCAGCTTTGCCTATATACCCCATCTGACTATCCTATTCCAACACATACCCAGAATTGCTGAGCTAGCGCCCACCTAAAGCCTCATGGATCATCCATGTGATTCATTCTCACCCTACCCAGAGATCGAGGTTCTTTCAAAGCAACGTGGGTGATTCGAAGCCCTAGAGAGTAACTCGTCTCCATTGGCGTAGGAATCCTTACAAGAGTTTTTATTCCACGGAGCAGTTTCCGATAATTTCGAAGTTTTTCTTTGATATAGGGAAAAGCATTTTAGAGTAACTACCAAATTTTCAGTGCTGGCGGGGGGGGAGGTGGATGGGTTGGTATCGCGGTAAACGGCGCCGTTTGCCACACTATCTCATGTCTCGAATCTCGCCCAGGCCAACTATGGGTCGCCTGAATGGAATGTGTGGAAGGAATGAAGCACTACATGTACATCGCTGGTCCTTGCGATTCATTGTTCTCAAATCTGCATTCAATATCACTACGATTCTGAGTGGTAGCTGAACGTGTACATATAGAAATGTGACTAATCAATTCTGAACTGCAATTGTTTTGAATGTTCGATCAATAAATGCCCATTACAACAACCCTGGATGGCAGAACAGAACCAAGACACATTTGGCATGACCGATTCGGCATGGCACTGCTTACCAGGCGTGCGGTACGGAGATCAGATCTGGGCTGTGCGTCATCTGGGCCAACCAACCCCTCCATACCATCGCGGCCGGTACAGCCCAATCGCACTCATACTGCCACTACGATTCTGAATGAAAGTAGAATGGGTGGCGCATCCCAAAACGGGATTGATCTATGCGTGATGTTTCATCCTTTATCCTTTACTGTAATTGCATGAAAAATCATCAAATAAGTTCCCAAAGATTTTTTTCGTCTTCGCAATACCAAGCCTTTTTTGGAATTTTGATGTAGTCTGGCAGCTGTCGAACTGATGTAACTGCGCTTTTAGTCTCAGACAGACATTTGGTTTTGTGGGGTTTCATGTTGTCGCAGAGGAGCGGATGTTGTCGTGGCAGAAAATGACCTTGCTATTTCCCCTGGCGACACTAATGCCTCGTCAGCTCCATTTACACTTTCAAACTTTTATGTTCACAACTATGACCGACCAGAGCCGACCAGAGTTCGACCAGAACTGCTCATGTTTGTTTGTTTTTTGAGCGAATTCTTCAGTGACTGTGCTGATTTCGGCTTCAGTAAGAGAAAACCGTCATCGGCTGCAAATTCATTATTCTGCTCACCGTACATGCTCACTGTCAAAACTTGATTACTTAAAAACTACTAAGAAAGAAAGGCGACACCGACGCTTTGGCTTGGCAGGCAATATGGATGCCGTCAATCTTTCAGCATCGTCTAATGTCCGTGAGAATGATACCTGCTCTTAATCATTTAAGCCATGCGAGCACCAAAAGATTTTTCGCTAGAATTTTGGTCCTATAAATCATGCCACAATCCTTTTGGTCTCTCTCGAAGTCCTTTCTCGATTGAATTTGAGAATGTTCTATCTCAGAAGTGCACAATTGGAGAGCAAACCACTTGACGTTTATGCTAGCTTGTAGAGTTTGTTTATGTTTGTCGTATCAAGGCCATGTCAGGCGCGAATATTGTGCGAGCATCTCGTCAAATCACCCCGATCCCATAGAACCTATTTCCTGACTGCACAGTTCCACTCTAGGGTCCACATCATTTTTAATGATGTTCCCTTTGTTAGCGCTGGTAGAATAGTGGTAAGAGGGGCTACATATGTACAAGGTATTCGCTCCAGAGAGTCAGATTCCGGATTAGTCTCCATCCAGAACAACCAAGCCTTTTGGTCTTCTAAGCTAGATTAATTATTACCAAACGCTGCCTGGGCGGACGACCAAAAGCCACGTGAGTCGTCCATTCGCTACCTCCCGAAAATTGTGTGAGCCAAATCATATTTCATATCCTATACGACTTGGGTGATAAGGAGGAGCGGTGCCGATTACTGGAAGATCGATCAACGTTGATGCTTTACATTTTTATTAATTTTGTACACCTTGAACACCGACCAAAGGGCATTCGACCTGTCCTTGTAGGACAAACTCGTGTCAAGCGTCCCGGTTTAGGGTGACGTCTCGAGGGGGGCCCCGAAATTCGTCTTTTTCACGCAGTTAGGCCTAACCCAGCGAGCTAATCGTGACGAAACAGGCGTTGGTAGCGTTTTTTCACTGAGAGTGCATAAATCGCCCTATCCGGTCCTCCAAAAGAATACGTTCATCGATTAACAATAAGGATTGCCTAATTGTTAATGTTATAGGAGTGACAGACCAAACATTATCAAAAAATCCAGTAAGACACTTAGGATAGGACTATCGGAGCGACCTAAAGGACCGGCTGACCCCACTATATAATAATGTAGTTCCTTACGAAAAATCCAGGCAAACTCTCAAACTTGTTCGTTATGGCCTGCAGATATCTTACGCGAGCCGCATGCGGTATAATTTAAGCGACCATTTCCCAAATATTTCCCCTGTCGTGTTATTCTTTTGCATTATTACTTTTGTTCTTCCTCTCATTTTGTTGCATGTCCCGCCCACTATGGGTGGAGCTCTGTTTGTGGTTGTTTATGCTCATATGCGCCCCTTAGTTGTTTGTTTTTTGACCATGACCCACACGTCCCAATTTTGCCCCTACAAGTTCTTTTTCTTTACTACTCCTTGCTGTGGATTCCACTCACGAAGGTAAGGATTGCGCTTAAGAATCGTCTAGGCCACTGCTCTTCCTTCACCATCGCGGCTTTTCTTTGTGACGAAGGAATGTTGAGGCTGAAAGAGCTACCATGTCAACATGCATGCGAGCTCACTTACTAGGTAATAATTTTGCCCAATGAGGGGATGCGCTGATAATTACAAGTTAAATGACGCTTTTCTCCTTGTCATTAGGTTGGTCGAAAGGAAACGCCGTTTTTGATCAACAATAAATCTAAGATAAATAAAAACATGAAGAACGCACATCAATCTAAAATGTACTCTTCATCTTGATAAGCCACTTGATCCCGCTTTTTGAGCGAAGAGTGGTTTTTTTCAGGAACTTTGGTGCAATTCGAAGGGTTAGGTATTTAAATTATCGTCGAGATTCTTTAAATGTTTTCTCGGCTAAGAAGTCCTATTCTGATCGGAGTACAGTGTAAATACAAGCAGGGTCACCGTGCGTTGCTCAGTTTTCGAAAATTATACGACCCCCTCCTTCAAGAGGGTCTCTATACGGCTCTCTACCACCACTATCAGCCTTACATAGGGTACTCTTCCGCTCCTAGCCGTCCTCGACCGCCACCCTCTCCTCTGCCCACTCTTGCCCTCCAAAACGACAGTACTCCCGACGAAGGGGTAAATAAGCCTGAAGAAACAAAATCCTATAATTCTTCTAGCTTCCTTCATTTTTTTCTCCAAAATCGTCACAAAAGCAGTAAACCACAACCTTCCCTCTGCCACCCCAGCCACGCCTTCAACATAACAAAACTTGACCACCTTCGCCAATTTAATCTTCCCTCAACCCAGTATACGATGCCGCTTCAAAAAAGTCAAATACGACCAGACTCGGTTGAAAGCTAACAATGCACGGCCTAAACTTTGATCTCGAGGCACTGCTTCTGCTTCACAGCTGCCTGATGTAAGCACCTCTTTACCAACTTTTTTGATTTTTTGCAACATCAGGTTTGCGTACATAGAGTTTTTCGGAAAACTCTATGACCAGTGTTACCTGGTGAACCGCCGGCCCGACCCGCTTCGTTGCAAGCTTCTCTAAAATTGTCGCAGTGCAAAATCGTGGGTGGCTTGGAGCTATTGATTCTTACTTAATTATGCCTTTGCGCACTCAAACGATACAAAGGATAAAGCATTTGCCGTTGATCAATCCCTTTGGGGATGCGGCACGCATTCTATTTCCATTTGTACATTCGCAGTGGCATTTGAATGCGATGTGGCCTATACAATGACTTGCGGGGGCCAGCCGATGTTCAAGTCAGTTTATCCTCCCAGACAAGTCTGGTACCAATTAACCGACCCCGAGGGGATGGAAGGCTTGGTTGGCCCGGGCGACTCACGACCCAGGATTTGATCCCGGACCGCTCGCGTGGTGAGCGCGCCACTTGTCACTACACCAACTATCCCTTTGCGCACTTGAGCTTCTGAATCATCCTGGCTGAAGGTCCTGATGTGTTCTTCAACATATTAACTTATTTCATCATGAAGCTAATTTGACATGAAGAAAATTGAATTTGAAACCAAAATCGGCCAGAAATTATGGTCAACCCAATACATCATGTGCGTCTAGGAACCCATAAATCGAAGTTGTTGTGCAGACCTGCTTAGCGACTCTGAACGTACTTGATTTATTAAAAGGTTTTCTTGCACTGCCGTTGCACCATTGGTCAAATCTTTCATACCTCGCCCCAATCGTATGAGAACACGCTCAAGGAAAAACTCATGGTCCAATGGTACCAGGTGATGTTCTGGACTCACAGTCAGGAAGTCATGGGATAGAATGTTCGCCGGAATTGATGTCTTGCCTTCTCCAAGCTGAGAAGGCTAACATTATTACCTAATCAACGCCGCCTACAGTTGACTGTAAAAAGTTTGAGAGCAGTTCCTAACAAGTTTAGCCTGTGTTTACGCATGACTGCCCATATCTGACTATGGCTACCGTAGAGCACACGCCAGAAATTTTTGTAGAAAAAACGGGTACAATGAATCACATCACCCAGGAACTCCTCACCCGGAAAGAATCCATAATATTCTCGAAGTAAAATTTCCAGCCAATCTGATTGAACTTCAAGATGTGAAGCAGTGTGTACAAATATTATATCTCAGGGTGGCCGAAAAGTTATAGGACGCGGCTTTGACCGCTTGCTGGCACTGAGCCGTGGAGTATTTTCAGAGTGTTTCGAAACTATTCGAAAGCTTTGAAACTATGTAAGAAGCACCATAAGTTGTTTGGTCCAAAGTTCATCTGAACTCTCGCCATGAAGATTTTTTTGCATCGACCCATTACCAAGGGGCTGCCCAATGACGGTCTCTGAAATTGCAACTCCAGGAGCGACTCGGTATTCCCTCTCCATGGGGATAGGGGAGGGGATATACAGGTGTTGTTGTAAGCTTACCTGGGACGATAGTAAACCCCTTAACTGAGGGTTAACGTGTCGGTCGCGATCTGTTCAGATAAAAGTCATGTTTGCTATCAGGTCTAAAGCGGTGCTCAACTTATTAACTCACGATAACCCCATAGCAACATTGAGATCGAAAAGCCCGATCTAAGTGGGACTCCGGGGTCTTCTTACTGGGGGGTCAACGTGGCAAACGTGGTATCATCACCTCCTCAGTCCCATGATCTTTTTTTCTCTGATCAGCTCCACTGAAGAGCAGCTATAGAATCTTCTGCAATCCCACGCATTTTTCAGCTGCTTTGTGGAACTTCTTCCAGCTTTTTACCTCTTGCTCTTGTCTTTTTGTACTTTTGAAATTAATTAGGGAACCTCATGTTTGATCCAAGGTTAATTCGCGGTTGTCCAACTCCTTTTTCATGATAAAGGCCCGTAGTCACCATTGATTGGGAATTAAAGGGCGTTTACTACCGTCCCTGATGAAATCAACCACGATTGCCATGTATGAATTGTCGGCGAACTGTGGTAGCGATTGACAGATGAACTTTGGCGAATGGCCATCTAATTATTGATGCATTACAATACTTTCCCTCCCCGCTTCGTATTCTCTGCTCATTTTGAGTTTTGATGGAAAGCATGCATTTCCCGGAATTTAGTGCAGTCCTAAAGATGACGAATTTCGAGCTGAACAGCCACATCGCGAAGACGAGCTACTCTCAGCTGTTTGAGTGCCCTTCACATCATAGACAAGGAAGCGAGCAATGTCCCCGCAAGCGACGCATCTAAAAAGCCTTCAGCCTGCACTGATCAAAGTCTGACATAATCTTCAGTCAATCTGAAACGTTTGTTGAGAAGTATGTAATTTGTGGGCATCTAAGTTACAGAATTCCTCTGGAAAAGGGCGGAAACAAAATTGATCAGCTTTAACGTATGTTTACGCAATACTTTGCACAGGTGGCGAGAGTTGGTACAGTGTGGCAACGTGGTACACTTACCGCATGTTGACAAGTACGAGATCGATTCTGGGTCTAGTCCTCATCCGGGCCAACCAAGCCTTCCATCCCTCCGGGGTCGGTTAATTGGTACCAGACTTGTCTGGGAGGATGACTTGACATCGGCTGGCCCCCGCAAGTCATTGTATAGGCCACATCGCATTCAAACGCCACTACGAATGTACAAATGGAAGTAGAATGCGTGCCGCATCCCAAAACGGGATTGATCAACGGCAAATGCTTTATCCTTTATCCTTTATATCTTCAGGTGTACCCCAATTATACAGGGGCATCTATCAGGACTAAACGGCTAGCAGAAGTGCTTGAAACATTGCGGAAAATGAAAAGCCTTCGCAAATTATTCATTCACCATTGTGTCATTCATTCATTCATTCAATTCATTTCATTTCATTTTCATTTACATTCGATTTCATTCAATTCATGTTGTTCACATTAGGGGACCCAACATGGAAACATTCTTCGCACTCCCGGAAGCATAGTGAACAGATGGCGCTCCTATTTCGAAGCTATCTCCAACGAGGAGTTCGCGCATCCACCCATTCCTTGCGGGCTACCGATTGAGGGTCCCGTGCGATGCGTCACTATCGAGGAGGTCGAGATGGCCATCAAGAAAATGAGAAATGGGCGCGCATGTGGACCTGACGATGTACCTGTAGAAGTATGGAAGCTACTTGGCAGTGACGGCGCTTCTTATCTCGCTCTCATCTTCAACAAGATCCTGGTGGAAGGTAAAATCCCCGCGCAATGGAAAAGAAGTTTAACAGTGCCGATATGGAAGGGAAAGGGAGATGTCATGGATTGCTCGACATATCGGCCCGTCCGGTTGTTGTCCCACACCCTGAAGGTCTTCGAACGCGTCCTGGATGCTAGGCTGCGAGATATAATCGAAATAACCAGCAATCAATGTGGATTTGTCAAGAACTGTGGGACAGTCGACGCGATCCATGCCACCAGATTGATGCTTAGCAAGCACATTGAAAAGCGAAAGCCTCTCCATATGGCATTCTTGGACCTTGAAAAGGCTTTTGATCGAGTTCCTCATGACCTCATATGGTATGCCCTTCGGAAGCACCATGTACCAGAAGCATATGTGCAATGCATTCAGACACTCTATGATGGTACCATGAGTGCCGTCAGGAGCGCTGCAGGGACTTCGAAAAACTTCGCAATACGAGTCGGAGTGCATCAAGGGTCAGCGTTGTCGCCGCTCCTTTTCAATCTGTGCATGGATACGATTACAAGTGGATTGCAGAACGAGCACCCATGGACCCTGCTATATGCAGATGATGTGATGCTTGCTGCTGGCACCACAGAAGAGCTGCAACGCCAGTGCCAGAGCTGGAAAGTTGAGCTGGAGAAGTTTGGAATGAGATTGAACGTGAGAAAGACCGAATATATGGAATGTGGCACTCAAACGAATGCATCAGTCCATGTTGACGATGTGGAGTTGGAGAAAACGACATCTTTCAAGTACCTCGGATCACGACTCTCACATGACAGTGACATTGGAATGGAGGTGCAGCATAGAATTTCGACTGCGTGGATGAAATGGAGGCAAGTCAGCGGAGTCCTGTGTGACAAGAAAATGCCAAGGAGTCTGAAATCGAAGGTCTATCGCTCTGTAGTGAGACCGGTGGCGATGTACGGCTGCGAGTGCTGGCCCTCAACCGGAAAGCACGAACAGCAGCTTCACGTGATGGAGATGAAGATGCTACGGTGGTCGCTGGGGAAGGGCTCTAAATCGCGAGCCATCGGCGACGGCTACAAAGTGATTTTCCACGGATCCAGCTCATCCGCCAATGGTGTGGCAGTAGTCGTGAATGAAAAGCTGGCACAGCACGTCACCGAAGTCAGAAGGTTATCGGATCGAATTATGTCAGTCAAGTTGAGCCTCCAGGACGTCTCGCTAAGAGTGTTTTCAGTGTATGCGCCACAATCTGGATGCCCAACCGATCTGAAGGACGAGTTCTGGGAGAGCCTCGAGGATCACGTCAACGAAATCGATGAGTCAGAAGTACTGATCCTAGGAGGCGACCTTAATGGTCACATAGGGGCCTATGGAGAAGGATTCCGAGAGTGTCATGGTGGCCAAGGCTTCGGAGATCGAAACGAGGAGGGCACCCGTATTCTGTCTTTTGCTCAAGCTACATCTCTTGCTGTCGTAAATTCATACTTCAAGAAAAGAGATAGTCAGCTGATAACGTATAACAGCGGAGGACGAACAAGCCAGATCGATTACTTCCTGACGAAGCGAAAGCATTTGAAGTACGTGAGGGACGCCAAGGTGATCCCCTCAGAACTCGTTGCACCTCAGCATCGGATGCTCGTCATGGACATTAGGCTGAGGAAGAACAACTTGCTACGGAAGCCCATCAACTGCGCAGCAAGGATAAAGTGGTGGAAATTAGGAGAGCACAAGAATGTGTTAAGGGAGAAGCTGACGCACCTGTTGTACCCACTCAGCTCCCTGCCCCTCGATGAGTTATGGAGCTCCACGCAACAAACAATCGTTGAATGCGCGTCTGATGTGCTCGGCTGTTCCAAAAAAGGCGGGAAGGCCATCGATAAACAAACATGGTGGTTTGGTACTGATGTTCAGAAGATTATAGCGGAAAAGAAAAAAGCTCTTAAGAAGTGGTTTGCAACGAAGGATCCCGGGGATCTACTTCTTTATAAGGAAGCAAAACGAAAAGCAAAGGCTGCTGTCGCTACCGCAAAGGAAGCTCACTACAGGAGCCTTTACGAGGAATTGAATTCCGCCGAGGGAGAAAAGATGGTGTACCGCCTGGCCAAAGCAAGGCAGCGGGCTACCGAAGATGTGAGTCACGTTGTTCACATTAGGGACCAACATGGAAACATTCTTCGCACTCCCGGAAGCATAGTGAACAGATGGCGCTCCTATTTCGAAGCTATCTCCAACGAGGAGTTCGCGCATCCACCCATTCCTTGCGGGCTACCGATTGAGGGTCCCGTGCGATGCGTCACTATCGAGGAGGTCGAGATGGCCATCAAGAAAATGAGAAATGGGCGCGCATGTGGACCTGACGATGTACCTGTAGAAGTATGGAAGCTACTTGGCAGTGACGGCGCTTCTTATCTCGCTCTCATCTTCAACAAGATCCTGGTGGAAGGTAAAATCCCCGCGCAATGGAAAAGAAGTTTAACAGTGCCGATATGGAAGGGAAAGGGAGATGTCATGGATTGCTCGACATATCGGCCCGTCCGGTTGTTGTCCCACACCCTGAAGGTCTTCGAACGCGTCCTGGATGCTAGGCTGCGAGATATAATCGAAATAACCAGCAATCAATGTGGATTTGTCAAGAACTGTGGGACAGTCGACGCGATCCATGCCACCAGATTGATGCTTAGCAAGCACATTGAAAAGCGAAAGCCTCTCCATATGGCATTCTTGGACCTTGAAAAGGCTTTTGATCGAGTTCCTCATGACCTCATATGGTATGCCCTTCGGAAGCACCATGTACCAGAAGCATATGTGCAATGCATTCAGACACTCTATGATGGTACCATGAGTGCCGTCAGGAGCGCTGCAGGGACTTCGAAAAACTTCGCAATACGAGTCGGAGTGCATCAAGGGTCAGCGTTGTCGCCGCTCCTTTTCAATCTGTGCATGGATACGATTACAAGTGGATTGCAGAACGAGCACCCAGGGACCCTGCTATATGCAACGCCAGTGCCAGAGCTGGAAAGTTGAGCTGGAGAAGTTTGGAATGAGATTGAACGTGAGAAAGACCGAATATATGGAATGTGGCACTCAAACGAATGCATCAGTCCATGTTGACGATGTGGAGTTGGAGAAAACGACATCTTTCAAGTACCTCGGATCACGACTCTCACATGACAGTGACATTGGAATGGAGGTGCAGCATAGAATTTCGACTGCGTGGATGAAATGGAGGCAAGTCAGCGGAGTCCTGTGTGACAAGAAAATGCCAAGGAGTCTGAAATCGAAGGTCTATCGCTCTGTAGTGAGACCGGTGGCGATGTACGGCTGCGAGTGCTGGCCCTCAACCGGAAAGCACGAACAGCAGCTTCACGTGATGGAGATGAAGATGCTACGGTGGTCGCTGGGGATCTCTAGACTACAAAAGAGAACGAACGAAGAAGTAAGAAGTGCCATGGGTGTAGCTCCAATTCAAGATAAAATGAGAGAAAGCCGCTTACGATGGTTTGGTCATGTGATGCGTAGCAATTCAGGATCCGTGGCCAAACGTGCCTTCGATATGCAGGTTGAAGGATGCAGGCCGAGAGGTAGACCAAAGACTCGTTGGATGGACAGAATCGAGAAAGATATGGCCTCGCTGCAACTCAGGCCCAGAGACACCGAAGACAGACTGTTATGGCGGCGCAAGATCAAAGCAGCTGACCCTGCGGACATGCGGGAACAAAGCTAGGAAGAAGAAGAACACTGGGTATAAACCAACGCTATCGCTGCGGGACTGACCGGTTTTCCCGCTGCGCCGTATCACAGACGGCTACAGTGCGGCAGTTTGACGCAACATCCCCGTCATCATATAAATATTGGCTGTTGCTGAGGATGTCTCTCAGAAGATTTTTTCCTAAAGGGAATCTTGGCTCAATAACTCATTATGACCTGATATAACGTGATTGTTGCCCACCCGAATTCGCAGCGAAGGCTTTCCAAAAATTAAGGTCCTGACCCAACCATGAAGGGAAGGTCAGAATCAAATAATACCTCTTAATACTGGGTATAAACCAACGCTATCGCTGCGAGACTGACCGGTTTTCCCGCTGCGCCGTATCACAGACGGCTACAGTGCGGTGATCTGACCAACATCCTCCGTCATCATATTATTAGCTGTTGCTGAATATATCCTTGGAGAGATGTCCAGCTGAATTCTCAGCAGTGACTCTAATAGTTTTTCCTAAAGGTAATCTTGGCTCAATAACTCATTAT
>MU882649.1:0-26583 GCA_036418205.1 Ostertagia ostertagi
TCTGTCCCTCTGTCTGTCGTTCTGTATGTCTGTCACGAAATTCCCTAGCTCCTCTCCGCCTGGAGGGACCGGGTCAAGTGTGGGATGGGTGGGCAGGGTCTCACGTAATACAAAACACACATCAGCTAAGCGGAGCCCCGCCCAAAGAGGGCGTGGCGTGCGTCGAAATGAATTGTACCAAAGACCAAGATTTCGATTTCAGTGAAAAAACGACCTCGAAACTGGGCCAAAAAGTGGGCTAAGGTGTGCATTGGTAAGTAACATCGAATTAGGGAGACCCACCCCCGGTGGGCGGGGCGTTCTCTAAAAAAGCAGTGCTTTATGAAAAATTTCATAACTCGGTTGGGAGAAAGCCTACAGAGCAGAAAACAATTTGGTGTAAGGGAGCAATGTCTAAGGTGTTTCCCGCATACATGACGTGGGCGGAGGCCTGCCCAGAATGGGCGGGGCGCGCTCTGAAGTGTACAGCATTTTCTACAAGCCCTCATAATTCGGGTCGGGGAAGTCCTAAAGAGCCGGAAAAAGGTGGATAGAGGTGTATGGAGGAGTGGAGGCCAGCTATCAATGGTGGGCGGGGCTTGACCAAAGTGGGCGGAGTTTGCGACGAAAATTTATAACTCGGCTCCATGAAGCTCCGGAGGCTGGGGAAAAGGTGGATAGAGGTGGGTGGAGGAGTGGAGGTTAATTGTCATTGGTGGGCGGGGCCTGACCAAAGTGGGCGGAGTTTGCGACGAAAATTTATAACTCGGCTCCATGAAGCTCCGGAGGCTGGGGAAAAGGTGGATAGAGGTGGGTGGAGGAGTGGAGGTTAATTGTCATTGGTGGGCGGGGCCTGACCAAAGTGGGCGGAGTTTGCGACGAAAATTTATAACTCGGCTCCATGAAGCTCCGGAGGCTGGGGAAAAGGTGGATAGAGGTGGGTGGAGGAGTGGAGGTTAATTGTCATTGGTGGGCGGGGCCTGACCAAAGTGGGCGGAGTTTGCGACGAAAATATAAAACTCGGCTCCATGAAGCTCCGGAGGCTGGGGAAAAGGTGGATAGAGGTGGGTGGAGGAGTGGAGGTTAATTGTCATTGGTGGGCGGGGCCTGACCAAAGTGGGCGGAGTTTGCGACGAAAATATAAAACTCGGCTCCAAGAAGTCCCGGAGGCTAGGGAAAAGGTGGATAGAGGTGTATGGAGGAGTGGAGGCCAGCTATCAATGGTGGGCGGGGCTTGGCCAAAGTGGGCGGAGTTTGCGACGAAAATTCATGACTTGGGGCTCAAGGAATCCTGAAGCGCGGAAAAGGTGGATGGAGTGGGTGGAGGAGTGGAGGCCAGCTGTCAATGGTGGGAGGGACATGACCAAAGTGGGCGGAGTTTGCGACGAAAATTCATAACTCGGCCCAAGAAGTCCAGGAGGCTGAGAAAAGAGGTTGGCGAAGGAAAGGGAGGTCAACTGCTATTAGTGGGTAGAGCACGCACCCTAAGTGGGCGGAGTTTGCCAAAAGTGTCCGTAATTTGGTTCCAAGAGGTCCCAGAGACCGGTGAAAAAGGGGGTAGAGGTCGGCGAAAAGAAGGGAGCCAAATGCTATTGGTCGGCAGGGCACGCACCGAAGTAGACGGAGTTCGCCACGAGATTTATTGTCCGGGCCGAGGACCGAGAAAAATAGGATAATGGTTGACGAAGAAAGAGCGCATAGAATTTAGCGGAGAATTCAGATATTCGTATTGTATCAAGCCAAATTTGAAATTTTTCGTCACGCACCATCAAAATTCGCCACAGATCTGTGTTGCAAGCGACGCAAAATAGCGTGCGGCAGCAACTGGTTTACATAAATACTATACTATGAAAACACTATCTAACAGATTTACCGAGGCGCGTCGTAGTGTACTGGTGTGGGTTAGCACACGACGTATCATCGTCTTTCTGAAAGCAGAGGTACAATTATATCATTTTGTGCTCACTTGCCGCGTGGCGATTACCCGTCCAGGAGCATAGACTATTCGGAAGGATCCATGGACGTCTTACTCAGCGGTAGATGTGCTTTTAAGGAGTAGTTACTGTATGTGGAGTGTCAGTCTTCGGTTGCAGCCTCGCAAAAAACATTGTGGATAGACTTTGGGGCAACTGCAATTTCCTGGGTAGTTCCACAACAAGAGCTCTTCTAGGACTACTTCAAATTCCACGGTCAGAAATTCAAGGCTAATTTCGGTGTGAGGGATTCGAGCCAGATTATGCAGTGCTGTCGGGAATTTGAGCTAACGGGATTTCGGACGCGATAGGGACGAGATTTACTGTTCTAAGGCAGATTCAGGATGAAATTGATGGGGAAATTCTACTCAAATGTGAAGTAGGGGTGGAAAGTGGACTGCCAATGGAGAAAAAAGGAAAATTCGTAAAATACACAGGAAATACGAGCCTTTTGCTCGAGGTTGCGGAGAAGATCAAAAGGCCGGCAGGGAGGTGAGAGATAATGTGAGCGCGGAGAGCGCTAGAGAAGTACGAGTAGAGAGAGCATAGCAGATCAAGTCAGCGACGCGGACAAGATATCGAAGCGGTGGGCGGAGCGTGTCGCAGCAGGTGGAGCGTGTCAAAATCCTAACGTCTAGCGTCTTAGTGACGCGTTTCGATGCAGGAACGTGGCGCGCCTTCTGCAGTTGCGTCCCACGCACTTCTAGCCACTATAAGGGCTTATTAAGTGGGTCTGAGCCCGAACTTTGCTGGGGAATGATTTGTGACGAGATTACGTTTTTAAAGGAAGTGGTCACGATAATTCCTATGGAGACGATAAGGAGTGCACCTCATTCCAAGTTACGTACACAGAACTTGGATAGGGTCTTGCCCAAAGAGACAGCAGGTAGTGTTTCAGTGGCAATGGCGCCTTATTAACGGCGTGATAAGGCGCCGATGGCTTCCACTTTTGACTAACAACTTCACAGATTCATTTGTCTAGTTGAGCATATAAACACTGCGATAGATATTGCAATCAAAATGCTCACAGAGGTTGTTATACGATCAAACGATACCAATGGACAGATAAGTACACATGGAAAAATAATATGAAAACTAATTACTACATGATTCCCACAATCACAATGGCCTTCGTCCTTTGTTCAACGGCATCTGAAAGTGGGAGAAGTGATCGATGAGAAACCCATAGACATGACGTCACTATCTACTATTTTTCAGATGTGAAGAAAATTCTAGAATAATCTTATTCTTTGTTCCATTTAAATAGTGTTCGCGTTTTCTGTAATTTTTGGGAGCACCTGTGAACCCGTTCAAACGCTATTATATTTCTTCGGCGTCACCACAGAATATAATTAATTTTATGAGGCCGCTACAAATAAGAGGAAGGACAATTGTTTTAAGAACTATTGGCGAAAAGAGGGCGAGAAAATGGATGTGTTTTGTTAGTAAAAGGGCCAGATGATCCATGCTTTTGTTCATTATGCTTTTATTCTCTCAGAAGGTTAGAGTTCATAATGGACGCGGGGGGGGAGGGAATAAGAATCGTGACGGTTGTTTTAAGATGGTGTCGTATTCCAAAGCTTCGCAAGGAGGAGAAACATGCCAAAATTGAAAGAGATAGGTATGATTGGCTGTTTTGGGTCTGCTCTCGACGCAAGTTTCGGAAGTTTAGGCATAGAGCTGTTTCAAGTGATGGGAAGTCCACCGACCATTGGAGGAGTCGTATGAGGGGTCCTCTGCAGGGGGTCATCAGAATTTTGAAACCGACACAATATGACGGGTCACCCTGCCCGGACCGCTTGACCCCTCTACTTTCAATTTTCTCCTACATACAGTACACACACTGTCTGGCACCTCGAACGGATCCGCGGAGAACTCGTCCGTGTAGTCAATAATTGGTTGAGATCGTCGTGCTCGAAGTTGTGGCATCATTAAAATCACGTCGTCCTGAAACACTTGCTTTGATTCAGTGGGAATTCGGTGGTTTTTTTTGGTGTTGCCATGGAATTTTTGATGGAGGAACAGTTCCCACCCTATTAGAATTGCTGGCGCTATCGCAAGATAGAGGGGCGTTGGTATGGCGATTTATTTATTACCAAAAAAACATCACCTTTTGTTACAAAGCGGGACTAAGCCATAGCTAAGGGAGGAGGGAATTCAGGGTGCATGAACGATTTCCATTCTCTCTGAAGTTTCTGCACAGCCAAGCTCATCCTCTAGGATGCCCCTTTATCTTACGATAGCGTCAAATCGCTTTTCAATATTTGAGATCTGATTTCATGGTTCTGGTTGTACGATTTTACATCGACAGCTCCACAAATAGCTATGCACTCATTTTATCATAATTTTTATGAAGATGAAAAAAGCGGTTCATCAGCTGACCTCTTCGTTAAATGGCTGTGATATCCGTGCGATGAGTGATGACGGTAACTGTCCTGAGAGTCGGAACGGTAGCGAGAGGCAGAGGGCACTGAGGGTGCATAACAGAAATAACGAGTACATTCGCGACATCTGCAACTCGAAACATTTCCAGGGGCCGAATTATGGAGACATCGCGATAAACAAGTAGTCTAACGACCACAAAATGACATTAAACTGCAATGAACAATAGAATTCTCAATGGTCATCTCAGAGTGTAGGAATAGAATGATGTCATCGTATGAAGTAGGAATATGATGACATCAAAACAAGAGCAACGTTTCAGAAAAAATGAACCCGGGATTAGATTGAGTTGAATGAAACTCGCACTGAAAGGCACAAATTCAGCCTTTGTATCCCTGCAGCCATTCAAATTAGATCTAGCTAAACAATATTGCCTCAGCTAAGAATGTAATGAACCAATTTTAACTCTTCAACGTGCATCATACCCAGAGTGAAAATCGTCGAAACACGGCCAACGCTCGTCCGCAAGATGTTCCCTATTCCAGCTCCCCGACGCTCCTCCCCCGCGCAGATATCTACCTCGCCCATCCCCGAAACCGTCCTGGCTCTCCGCTCCGTACATTTACTCTCTGCACTAATCTCACACAGATGTCAGCCATGGTCGAGGAATTCCTCGACCGTTATTCACCCTGCTTCATGCCTTATATACCGTACCCTATTACATACATTATACCCCACACTCATTCACACACATCGCCCCTTTTCGTACTGTTCCTCCATCGCAAACTCATACGTCATTTCTGTCACTCCGCCCTTTGAGCTCACGTACGTAAGGAGTTAGAATATGAATGATAATAATAAAATCACGTAACAGATTGGCGATTTCACACATAGAACACATAAATATCCTCATCACATGAAAAATACAATACAGGATGTTATACTGGCTACAAAAACAGCGAGACACCCGTAAAGATAAGTCTCGGCCAGGCGCAATCATGGTGATCTATACTCGACCAATCCCGGCGATCCGCGAGGAACAAAGACATATTTCGTCAGCTGCGCGAAGTATGATGATACATGAGCCAGATCTACCTGGCAACCCTCCCCAGTTGCAGAGTGAAACACGCGACTCTGGCACCGTGACAATCGCCAATGTTAGAACCTCATTATCTAAATACTTAAGAGACGAAATGGTAAATGAAAAAAGACCGACAATATGAAGGGTAAGAACCTTGCTAAAATGGAGAGATGTGAAGGACTTGTTGTTTCAGCAGCTGTGGCATCCCACATCTATCCTTTTAGCGCAAGTTTTGGAAGTTTGGGGGGGAGGGAAGGGTGGGATGGGGAGAAGGGAGTCGGACAGTGTCAAGCAGTGGCCCCTTCAACGACTATGTAAAGACCATTGACCGCTAAAAAAGCCTTGAGAGGGGACGCCTTTTCCAGGTAAGCAAGCTTTGAAATAGGTCCAAGTGACGGTTAACCCCATAGGGACTACTTAATTCCTCTACCTTTAATTTTCTCCTACGCCAGTCCGAGGCACTGAATAATGGAACAGCCTATGTAAAAAAAATGCTCAAGGAAGGGCTCAACACGTAACAAGGAACACGTAGATGATATTGTTATAGGTCATTACTATGTAAGTAACAATTATTAGCTAAATCCGTAGCGATTTTTTCCTGATTTGCCTACGTTTTTATAATTGTTTACAATTGAGCACTCATAACTGACATATGTATTTTGATAAATGCATTTACCCATGCTGGTGCCTCTTATTTTTCTTGGAAATTTTTAACAAGGACTCAAGAAATTCCCAACGAAGTTGGTTGTACTTGGTGGGATGGCATGAGAATTTCTCGGGATTTGGATCAAGGTTTTGAAACTCAAGAGAAATTTCTGAAAAAAAAAACCAATTTTTCAGGATTTCATATAAATGTATACCCGCCCTATGTGTGAGTTCCCCGGTTCTCCGACATCCGCAAAAATTATTTTCGAGGTAAATTGGAAGAATAGGTGAGTATAAGACGAAGAACGGCAGTTATGCGAATAAGCGTGGTCAGGTAGGGTGTTATGACAATCTTCTAAGAAGAGTGAGGAGGTCGCTTACGCAATTGTGTGAGCGCCTCAAACGGTCGAAAACCTGTTAACCTGGGCCCGTACCGCGATGGTCGGTGGCTGCCTTCTGTGGATAGCGTTCAGTGTGTACGGCCTACATAGGAAACCAATTGAGCAGACTAGATTGGATAGAACAGCAGATATTATCAGCAACTGTAGTGGTGAAGAAAATTTGATAACTAGAAGTTTGATGCTTCGAATAGCTCAAGAATCAGAATACTTACGGTAAAAAGTGCTGCAAAAAGAACTCCTAAAGGGATTAAAGGAGCAGTTACTGACGAAACAATCAAATTTTCTGATGTAATTGTGGCATATTTTAATTAGCTAGCTATGGCAGGTGCAAGTAAACCAAACAAATAAACCAAACAGCTGCTTGCATATGCGTCACGGAACTCCCTATGTGTAGCCGCCGCCTCAGCTTTGATCTCTGCAAATGGCTTGGTTTGCATGCTATTATGAGATCCAACCAAAATAGACGTACTGCTGCAGTATATAAGCATTCCTTGGGACGTATAGGCTATAGGCTTAGGGATCTGCGACCTGTAGACAGCTCCCATGGCTCACAGGCATCCTATTCATCTCCAGCCTGAAGCAGGGTCAACCGTGCGTTCGCACTATTCGAACGAGGGGGTCGCATTTTTGGTTTTGGGAAGAGGGGTTCGCATTCAGGGGTTGAGTGGGATTAGTAAATTGTTGAGAACGGCGATTTAGATGTGTATTTTGAGGACTTTATGGCGTAGAATGAGAGATAAGGATAGGTAGGAAAAGAGTCAGGGAAACCTTGTCGTTTCATTTTCATTTTTTCATCTACCTCCCTCCGCTCAACGGCCGTTTTGGGAGGTAAAAGTGGGGTGGAGTTGGGCTTTGGTTCTCGTCTACTGGTCTCAGAATCTATTGAAACAGCCACGATGAAGAGGCGGTGCAGTTCAGCCCGTCGTATGGTTAGCGAGAAAGGTGGTCGTATGTTGGGGGAGCCACTGAGTCTCATGGTGTAGTTGGGGGAGGGGGGGGTTGCAGTCGGAGGCCTCCTAAAGAAGAGGGCTGCGGTCGGCGGAAATGTTTTTGGAAAACTGCGAACGTCACGGTGACCCTGGCCTGAAGTGAGTGGTGGAACCACCCTTCCTAGGCTATGAAACATACGGTTTTACGGTTTGATGGTAGTAAAACTAGCCGATTGCCGTAGTTGAGTGCAAGCATACGTCGAATTGAAAGCGGGGCTGCTGACTGCAGTCAACAAGTACAATCTGCAACTCTTATTACACTCATTCCGGAGGAGTAATTAAGATCTATCACATTTCGATACAACGCAGGAGTCGCACCACTTCTGCAGCGCAGTGATGTCTAAAATGGATTTTTCTCAAATTATCAGCGGTATGTTTTTTTTGCTTGAGTTGATGGCTCAATATGAAGCGAATTTTTTCTCAATACTTGCTCCTAGCATGTCAATTTTTGGTAATCCCTCAGCCCTTTAACGGGAGCGCGAAGGATGCTCTAGTTATTCCATGAGGATTAGAGTGATCAGGAACGCTTAAGTTTAGGATGGAGGCTTCAGGTTTGGGATTAGGCCTATGCTCACACACTGACTTCCAGACTTAGCCTTAGGCCTAAGGTTAGGGTTAGGCTAACCCTAGGCCCCACCAGCAAGGCATAGGTGCACAATTCTAGGTGATCTGACCTAACGAGGAGAACTGATATACACTCGACAGAAGCAGGTGAAAGTCCAGTTCGGAGGGGAGGGGCACTCCATTGTGCTCTCCAATACTAAGGAAACTGATAAGAATTTTTATGACACTTGATGTTCATCTAAAATTACTCCTGATAAGGACCGGTTATATGTGGAAGTACTTGTAGGACGCTTTCAGATTTCGGCCTGCTGTTGTCTGAGGAAATGGTCCTCAAAGTCGAAATGGTCTGAGGAACTGAGGAGGACATCCTTTCCTAGGCAAAAGGGTGTAGGAGCCCAGGGTGGACGAACATGCCATCGATCTAGGATGTGAGCAAGATGTGCGTGATGTAGAGATTACACCAGTCCATATCAAAAGTGAAATGAGTCTTAAGGTATTATCTTATCCATAGGAACCGACTATCCCACCAAACGCACCACCACCTTACCTTACACCTTAAGGTATAAAGGAGTGCTCTCTAGGAGACCGGATAAATGACAGGGAGGGATCCCCACCCCCATACTGGGTTTCCCCCAAAGGCTAGTGAGACTTGCAGAGAATTTCGTGGCCGGCGCTCTTTTTGACCGCTGATGTTTGAGAAGGTATGAGTCAGAACCTGAAAATAATACGTGTGCACGATTAATGAACCGTTTGCTGCCATTAAAGGCACATTCCGTGGTAGTAGATAATTAGGTAGTGAGGTTTGAACATGGAATTTTAAGACATTTAAATTGAAATAAATCGGAAGAAATCGTTGAGCACGCTCTATTGCCCTCCCTTTTGTAGTTACTTTACAGCACTTTGCGAGCTGATGACGGATAAATGCTAGGCAAAGGAAAATATGAAAAGTCTGACGAATCGGACGAGAGAGCCAGGGGAACTAGCGAGACGCTGACAGCGAAGGGCATTGGTGCGCGTAGAGGTTTTGGGTTAGTAGATTTTTTTGCTGTTTTTATAGGTGGACCGAGCACCACAACTACTTTCATTATTTGAACCAATTCAATCGCGGTATTTGCCTGTGAAGGGGGAAGGCTTTCAACTTTCTGTAGAACTTTGAATTGAGACCTAGTCCAATCGATAGAACCTGGGATGATGGTTACTAATGTGAATACAAAAATTGCTACGTAAACCTGAAAAGGAAGCATGAGCTAGTCCTGGTTCGATTCCCCATGATGACCAAGTTTTTTATGCGTTTCGGGCTGGCGCTCCTAGGTTGGTGCCAAATGGTGCCAATGCCAAGAATAGGTGTCATATTCGTAATCAGGTTTATCGGTATCCCTTGTGATAAGGCCTTTACCTTCACCAATATACCAATGTAGCATTCACAACCAGTTTTGACCATTTTAAGTTCCATGGCAGGTCCACGTAACAATTTTGGATGTATACATTTGTATCTAGCCTCCCAGGCTCTACCGTTTTACCTAGGCCCAGGTTCAAGTTCCATGGGGATTTGAAAGCCTTACCTGATAAGGAACAGTCCACAGCATCGGGGAAAGTTACAGAGCGACTCGTTGGTCGACCCGGTGCGAGAGTTGCTACTTTAGAGACTGAGAGGTCGAACAAAGCACACATCTCCCAGCGAAGATCAAAGATTAGGTGAGCAGCTAGTGACTAATGCCAGGGACACGTGGAGAAGGAACTGTCTGCGAACCTGCCTCCCTCTCATCGGTAATCGAGTTATGAAAGCAGATGCACAAAAAGCGCCTACACTAACAGAGCTAATGTCAAATTAACTGCTTTCAGACCTGCTGATGTATAGCGAGCTAATGAGAAAATTGAAAAAACATCTTTAATAGAAGTCGTCATAGCATTTAACGGAAACAACGATGGGTTCGAGACACAGAAAAATGAGAATGCAAGGTAGAGCGATGCCAGCGAGCACTACTAAGTTCCTCGTGCTGGAGTTTTTCAGCGAAGTGCAATGGTATCTGAATGGAACTTCTAACATCTATCTTATATAAAGCGCTTCGTCTGTGTCGGTCGGTCTGTATTGTCTGCAGAGATTCCTAGGCCTCGGGATCGCCTGGGAGGACCGCTTAAAGGAATCTTCTGCGGACGACGATAGTGGGGGACCGGAAGTTTGTTCTGAGCCGAGTGTGAAGAAATGAAGGTAAGGTACGGATCACGTGTCGAACGCACGAACGTGAACAAGATTCACTTCAAACTTTCCCATGGATCCGTACCTACCGTGCATTTCGTCGCAAAACCACTTCCGATTCGCCCACTGGTCCATGGGCCGTGGAAGATTCCTTTAGTGTGGAATGGGTGGGCAAGGTCTCACGAAAATAAACCAAACATCAGCTAGCGGAGCTCCGCCCACAGAGTGCGTGGCGTGCGTCGAAATGAACTGTACCGAGAGACCAAGATTTCGATTTCAGTGACAAAACAACCTCGAAACTAGGCCAAAGTAGGGTAAGGTGATTGCACTGAGTAAGGTGATCGAGCTACCTGGTAGGCGGGGCGTTCTCCAAAAAAGCAGTGCTTTATGAAAAATTTCATAACTCGGTTGGGAGAAAGCCTACCAGCGAAAAACAATTGGTGTAGGAGCAATGTCTAAGGTGTTCCCAGCATATATGACGTGGGCGGAGGCCTGCCCACAATAGGGTGGGGCGCGCTCTGAAGTGTGACAGCGTTTTCTCTAAGTCTCAGGAAGGTCGGGCGGGAAGTCTTTAGCGAAAAGGAGGATAGAGATGGTGGAGAATGAAGCAACTGTCATTGGTGGGCGCTATGATCAAGGTGAGCGAGTATGCGTAGAAAATACAACTCGGTCATTTGAATCGGAGGGCTGAGAAAAGGTGGATGGGGAAGGAGTGAAGCCCAAATGCTATTAGTTGGCGGGACATGATTAAAAAGGGGGAGTTATCAACGAAACTTCGCAACATGGCTTCAGGTAGTTCTGGGGATCGCGAGAAAAAAGTAGGCGAGGAAAAGGAAGTGAATTCCTTCAATGGTGTGCGGAGGATACACCAAAAAACGCAGGTTTTGCCGTCAAACTATAATCGGCTTAGAGACAGTTCAGAGATCTCGGTAAAAAGTGGTGAGAGGTTGGCGAGGAAGAAAAAGATATGTGGGAATTTGGCACGATAGGCGGAGTTTACTCGGAGATAACATATAATCGGTCAAGGAGTCGAGACCGGGAATGCGGACAATTGGTGGACGAGGAAGGGAGAAGGTCAAAAGCCATCGGTGGATGAGGCATGGGACAATCGGATAGAATTCAGCTTGAAAGTCAAATATTCGAAGTGTATTGGGCCAAATTCGAGAATTATACGCCGCACGTACCATATTACCGCAGAACTGTGCTGTGCGCGCAATGCGTGCGGCGCTAACTGGTGCAATAATGAAGGCATAAGTTCTGCTGATGTGGACAGTGCTGTGGCGTCACTCCCGCGAAAGCAGGGGGGTGATGGGGGAGGGGAGCTTTGAGATCTGTGCAGGTGTCTTTCGGCTACCGGTAGAGTGAATTGCATACCGACAGAATACGGAGTAATATCGCTTCGTTTGGGTTATGAAACGGTGTGTATAAGAGGATTGACTATTGTTGCGTGACATGAGCCGATTCAATGCGTGCGCTTGGATGGCCAATTATCAGTTCCACCTTCATGGCATCGAAATCCAGATAAGCAGGAACTTTCTCTCATATCGGAAGATGCATATATCAAGTGTGAGAAGGATAGGATTTATGTGTGAACTGTTGGACTGGGTGTAGCACAGTTCCTTTGCTTGGGCAGCATTCAGGGCACAGGTCGCATGGATCTCGAAGAAATCCTTCCGTGAATGAATATAGTGCCACTATCGGGACCAGTCGCAAGGTATCTAAGGGCGCTTTGCCTCGTATGACGACCGACCCGCTGCTATTCTTATCGTTCGCAGCGCGTGGCCCTTAGACTATGTCACTTTCTGTTCCCTTGCGCGCGGCGTTGTGTGTCCCGTATCCTCCAATTCGAGTCGACTCGCATGACCGAGGCTCTAAAGTTCCTCTGTATTCTGATGGTTATTTTGCTTTTCTTATACAGCCTACTCGCTTTCTTTCTTTATCATTTTGCGAGCAAAATCACACATCATTTCAATAGCGAACATCCTTTAAAGTTTCTATAATTACGGACTGAAATAGCAACTCGCGAGAATCCAATGAGTCATACACTGGCTTAACCGCCATGGTAGGCGGGAACCTTATAAAATTGTACGAAACGTTAAACGGGTGCCCTAAGCGCATGGATTGTTCGATTTATTGAAATAGTTATTAGATGGCGGGAAAAACTTTGACACACTTCGACGGTAGATAGCGAACTTCTTTTCTTGTAGCGTAATTTTATAATCATCCTCTTCATTTAGTAGAATTTTATAGCTTCCAGTTCACTTGGCAAAAACCGTTCAGCAGATCGTATTCTTGGCCGTCACATGGGCTTGAAGACTTCAATTATGTTGGAAAGTGCAGTCATTATGAGATCCGAACTCACATTTTAATGGAACAATCTCCGAAAGCCAATTAAAGAGAGGAAATTGAGGGTTTTCTCTTCGAATCAGAAATTGGTAGCTTGACAAAAAGAGAATTAGTTACCATCGGATCTCCGGACGAGCGTCTTTCTGAGTGGTGAGGAAGCGCGACTTAACACGATTACTGTTGCGGTCACTGCACGCAGTACGGAGCTTTTATCGGGCTTTCTGAGTAATAGGGCATATACAAGATTGATTGTATGATTGACATGATTAGCGATGAGCTGTTCTACTAATATCATAATTTTAAAAATTAATGGAAAAGTGAATAAAAAATAAATTTTTAAAAGTACAAGTTATGCAAACATAAAAAAGTGCCAGAAATGTCGCAATTACTATGGGTCAACCTATATCTTCAATAAAGGTATATGGGTACCGCAAAAGTGAGCGAGTTATGGGCAAAACACATTGCTACAGACGAGAGCCGAGCCCGCACCTCTCGTTGTGGTGAATTCGATTCTTGGCTGGGACAAAGAATTTCGCCCATAACAGAGCTTTCTTGCAATAACATCCTTATGGCGAGCTGCTGCGGCCAAAACCTTTTTCCTACGTTCTTCTTCTTCTCCTAGCGTTAGTCCCGCGCAGTCACAGGGTCCACTCTTGCATACTGACCACAGAACTCGGGCGGGGGTTCTGCGCGCCACTTCCGGGTGACGTCCTAGCTTTATCACTGATTCTTTGACAACTTTTAGACATGGTTGGTGTGACTGGGGTATTCATCAGCCGGCCTGTCAACCTGGGCCTGACGCTGGTACTAGAACCATTTTTGCAATTTTTGCAAGGCATGGTTCGGCAGGGATCGAACTCGCGGTTTTCGAGGTGCAGACATGAGTCTAACCTCTTAACCACTCGGCCATCCTGCCCCAGCTGCGCCAAAACCAGCAGCTGACAATCAAAAATAAGTCAAAATTATTATAATATATTGCTATCCCATTGGAATCATCTTTTAAATGAATTCGCTCTCGGAACTACAGCCAGCTCTCTTTAAAGTGGTCCAGCACGGAAGATTTATCATCATCACCATCGTCGAGCGCGGCATGGTAAAAGAAGGATAAGCCAGATTTCTTGAAGCCGATAACGCGGGTTATCGAAAGATTTTTGCCATGCTACTAAAATTGTCAGCCCTAAGCTTACAATCTTCTGATCTCACTCGTCATTTCGATAGAGACTGTGGGTATGGAAGCTGTGATGCTAATCCTAGTGGTCAGTAGACGCTTGAATGATTAAAAACGGGATGCTTTTAATAGATTGTTGACCCTTGGAGAGATGAAATCTTGTTGGTCTTTTGAAGAGATATACTTAAATCACACCACAGCTTCAATAAGCTGCTATCTTTCTCTGAGGTGGCATGTGGATTGAATCGACCCCACCTGCGAGACTCGGCTGTGCACGCGTAAAACGTTAGACGTAATTTGGATTTTTTCAAGTACTTCACCCCTGCTCTATTTCAGAAGTTCTAAACGTCATTGCTGTTAATGCACGTTCTTATTTACAGTTAGACAAGTTACAGAACATTGCAAGCCCTCGCGTATAGTTTTATTCTCGAAATTGTAAAGCTCAAAAACGGTAAAGCGAGAAGAGGCTGAACTGGTACATCAAGGTAGAGTGGCGGTAATGATTTGAGACAGCTGAGCTAGTCCAAAAGAAATTGGCCCCTCACAATGTGCACGGTCTTGGATCCTATCTCGAATGGATTTCATTCCAGCATGGATAAATTTTTATCCTTATGGTTGATGCAAGAAACTCTCACGTGAGACTGAAAACAGAACTCCACATAGTTCGGACACAGCCGGTCGTATGGGCAAGACTCCATCCAAATTTTACTACGATACCAAGTGAAAGTCGAATACGGCACGCACGCAAACGAATGGTTGGGAATAAGCCGAGCAAGGAAGCAGAAGCGAATCAAAAATTGTAATAGAAGTCATATTACCCTAAAATCCCATAGATAAGAGCGGTCCATAGATATTTTTTCAAAAATAAAATAAAAATAAAAATATTTTTTCAAAATCATTTTTTACCGGTAAATTAAACCGCTCTTATCTATGGAATTTTACTGATCGAATGGGCTCTTCAAGTTCTATCCAGAGATCAAATTCCGGCATTTCTAGAGAGATTCCGGCAGAAATTCCGTTAAAATCGCTATTTTTCTATATGAATTGTTTATTAAGTGGGCGGGGTTTAGAGTTGAGGGACGGAGCTTCTTCTAAACTTCTTCTCCGATTTTTATTTATCCATCCATCAAGTTAGAGGGGTGACTGCATTCAATTTCAATTTCATTCCAATTCATTTTTCACCGGTAAATTAAACCGCTCTTATCTATGGGATTTTAGGGTAAAATGATGCTGTTGTTGGGCAAAAGTCATCCTACGCAGCTACTCGAAACGGATGACGTCATTCTTTTCAAATGAAAATTTTTTCGTCACAACACAAAAAGTCCACATGAATCCTGCTTGAAGGCATGCCCAGGATCAATTGGTGTGTTTTTTATACACGAATAGAAATTATAGGTGTGTGATGGGTCGGCAGTGAAGAAAAAAGGCAAAGAATCTGTCGAGAACGCACACATTGAGGGCTCACTCACCTTTGTAATAGGGTGCGCTAAGGCTGTGAGAGATTGAGTGTGGAGAGGAAAGTGTGAGGTGAGAGAGCGCGAAAGATAAGAGGATACCAGACGAATAGGCTTCTGCGGAGGGAGAACATATGTAGGTAGTTCTGCACTTAATTTGCTGAACACCATCTGTGATTGTTCAGCGGATCGGCCTGGGTGTGGATTAATCTCAACTGGAGAAAGGGCATACCGCATTCATTTCAATAGTTTCCTCACATTTCCACCATTTTGAAAATGCACAATTTCATAAATCCAAATGTTCAGAGCCGTAAGAAGCACTCACTCCTGAGCTAAACTGTTGCTTTGGCTGGAGAGAGCTTTATTTCGGCCAAAATTTCGAACTTCGCGTCGTTCTCAAAGGCCTCAGGTCCCGCTGTCTAGCCCCATACATCGAGTAACGATGTCAAATTGACCGAAGTAAAGGTCCTACCTACGAACCTGGTGGCAGAACCACAAAGCACACAATAACAACGAACCATGCCGAAGTTCGGAATGAGAGAGCTTGGATCTACTCGTGATATAGTTAAACAGATTATGCGCAAAATACAACATCGTCTTCGGCTAGAAAATGCTCTAATAAAAATTGGCCCTTTGCGTCACAAGCCTTCAAAAGGTGGTTGACTAATCTTCCAAACCATGATGCCGCTCTATTTATTGGGCAGATGCGCATTATAAAGATCATCCTTTAACACTGGCCTAAGTCTGGGCACCATTCAAGCGTCATCGAAGAGGATGACTATCGTCAATTGCAGCAAAATTGCTGAGTCATGGGCATTTGTCTATAAGAAGATCAACTCACTCCTCATGTTCGTGGGCGTTAGGTGTCAACCACAATGTTCCCAGTTTCGCAACTTTAACCCACCCCAGCATCAATGGTATATCTTACCACAGCCTACTAAATGCTTCGTAGCACTGACCTCATACTATGAAGTGCAGACCACGAGAGAATTAAAATGTCTTCAAAAATAGAACGGAATGGGCAGACAAAATTGGCACTGGCCCATTTATAGAAACCGTTATCACTGCAGCAGCAGCCGCCCTGTTTCAAAACAAAGCGGCCGTCATCTGACGTACGTGACCGCCGGAACCGCCTGAACTGCCTCTTGTGTGTGACTAAATCACAGTTTGCTAAACAGCGACACAAAACCGACGCGTCGGAAGTCCAAATGACGGTGATAGGAAGCACCCTGAGACCAGAGAGTGAGGTCTTGTGCTCAAAAAGGGCACTTACCCCATGATGGCATTTGAGGAACACTCAATAATGAGGATAATAAGGTAGTCGAGGACCCCTGGAAATGGGAGCCTTGGGTAAAAAGGGCACTTATCTCTACGATGGCATTGGAAAGGAACACTCATTGATGGGGCTAATGAGGTAGTAGAGGACTTTTGGGAAGACCATTGAAAAAGTAATTGGATAGCATTTTCGTGAATTCGAAGAAGTGGCTTCAGAATTAGGCGCAGGCTAAAAGAATCCGAATGCTTTCAAGCTTGGAGTTACTATAACATTTGCGGAGCTAAAGGAAAGGTGCTGGTTGTTGCTTGCATTGTCCTACTTAGCAACGTTCAATTCAAAGAGGACTAGACTTTCACCATTAGTCACACGTACGAGGTGATAATTGACTTTACAAATTTATTCTGGCTTACCTAGCCTTTGAGCCTTGTTGAATAATACTAAAGCTCATATATCTGTAACAGTCCTTATGCTAGAAGAAGATCCGCCCGCTGTGAGTGAGTGTGAACTACATACGCTCTATTTCGGAAATAGAAAAGAGCGTCGAGTGCAGACCACACACCACAAGTGACGACGACCAAGAAAAAAGTGGCTTTCTTTCTTTTTTCTTGACCGTAACTTGTGGTGTGTGGTCTGCACTCGACGCTCTTCTCAGTTTAATAAACAGAGGGTAGAATGGGCTATGCTCGCTGTGGGTTGCGTCTTTGTCGAAACCTCCTTATAAAGATCCAATGTGGGTCGAGTGTCCCTGGAAGGGTAGTGCCCATACTCAGTGAATGGGCATGTCCTTATGAAATAGATGACGCTAGCGAAGAACTCATAACCCGGTTCAAGGCCATTAGAAATCCTAAAAACAGCAAAGTGGCGGACTACATGGAGAGAATCGTCGTAGTAAGTAGCTGCTCTTGAGGAACGTGCTCTTTGTGGGTGAAGTTCCATATCCAGAATACCTCCTGCTCCATAAGAGTCTGATAACGGCCATATAATCAAACTCGACAGTAAAGTAAAGTCACCTTATCTTTTGCAGTAGCTAATGGTGAAAAATGGCAGCTCAAGCAGCAAGCGATTATAGAATTCCTGATCGACAAGGAGAATGAAATAATGAACTTCCATGAAGAACTGCTGATATTCTACAAGAACGATACCGTCCCCTAATCTCAAGTGACTTTGTGAGTTGCTAAGCTTACGAGCGGGAGGGCTTATTCTCCAAGGTCAGCCTGGACCACAAGCTGAGAAAGCTATGCTCCCCATGAGCTGGCATATAGACGAAAATCACTGACAAGCTCTCTACAACAGAAAAGGATGTGGGTCAGAATTACTTACAAGTCACTGCGCCCTATTTACAGCCTACGTGTAAAACCAACTAGAAATAGTTGTAGGAAATCCTGACGCGAGATCCATGAAAAAGCCTTCAGGGAGGCCAAAGAGGAATTTCTCCACGGGCCGCCTTTTGACACGCATGATACACTTTGGTTAACCCGGGCAACCGACCGGACGCCAACTGTAAAAATATTTTACAAATAAAAAACATTCCAAAAAATACATTCCACTCTAGCAAACACTTCATAATAGCCTTCTACACCGACGATTCAGAAGATATTCCTTCGAAACATGGTGCACGCTAAGAGCTCAACGAGATCGTCGACTGGGTAGTGGACGCTTGACGACGTGCGTCTACCCCGCGGGTCTTCGTAGCTGACAGAAGGCTTTCAGGGACATGAAGCCGCGTTTGGGTGTTAAAGGCTAAGTGCGCACAGAACTTTAGAGACCATGATTCGTTTTTTTTTTGGAAGGCCTCCAGGAATGTCAAAACAGTGGTGAAGAAATGGTCCAGAGTTCGATCTCCCGGTGATGACTAATTTTTGCAAAATGTTTTGGCGCCCCCAGATTGCCGCCAAATGGCGCCATCGTCGAGAATAGATGTCATTGTCGTGTTTTGCGGCAATTTGGAGGCGCCAACAGAAATTGCAAAAATTTGTCATCACGGAGAATGAACTTTGGACCATTTCTTGCCCGCTGTTCTGGCATTCCTGGGGACTTCCAAGTAAAATGGACCATGGTTCTACGTTCCTCACATGAGCCCCTAAAACGCTCAAATAACCACTTTGAAAAAACGTCCCATTTTTAGAAGACCCCACCCTGGTGGTGAGCAATTGTTCGGGGGTATATCTCAAGTGGTACGCTTGGAAATTTCAGCACCTAATTAGTGCTGCGTCGCGACGAGGTGCGAAGTGACCTCAAATTTTGGCACCTAATTAGTGCTGCCTCGCGACTAGGCGCCAGCTACCTGTGGGCGAGACGCGCCGTACATGTCCATAACGGTGCAAAAGATAGGCGCGAAGGAAGGGACGAAGGTGATTTCAGATAAAATGTGATATTACTCATCATTATTGCTACTTTTCAAGTCAGTCACTAGTAAACGATTGAAGAAATTATGTAGCAGCTTCAGGCTGAAGCGATTACGGTAGGCCTCCTTGAGCTGAGACGGCTATAACAGATGACGTCATCGAAGACGGTGAGGGCAGTGAAGGAGGGCCTGCCTATAATTATGTAAGGACATTTAAGGAATATTAGGCCATAACGTCAACAGTACCCTGTGCGACGAAAAGTTTGCTAGTGTGCACCATGGGCAATGTGATCTTTTGCCCCCCCCCCCCGTACATATATAGGGCTTTCATCCCTCTCAAATCTATGACAGTATTGGAATGGTGCTACCACGGTACTCTGTAGCATTATCAACCTAGCGCCTAACCGCATTATTATTTCAGCAAGGTCCCGCCCACGTTGGGCCCACCTAGTGCAGGCGGATGGTCCAACTTCAGGTAAATATTCGAGAATCAGAAGCCCCAGTGTTTGTAATGAATATAGAGCTGCACAGTGTTAACAAAGAAACACATAAATAACAAACAATCAATCAAACAACAAAAAGAGTCAGCAACATATCTTCGAATATGTTGCAGGAATTCGCTAGTCATCGACACATTCTTTTTCATATTATTCATGAGAAGATCACAATGTCTCGCTAAAAAGCTTCCAACGTCACTTCTGCAGCATTTCATTCTCATGCATCACTTGGGCTTTGTTCTTACCCCGACCATGACGTAGTTGTCATAAATGTTTTAAAGAAGGTCTCCCGGATAAGACACTGTAATTCATAAACAAGAGGCGCATGTCGGCAAATGTTGGCGAATGCTGACTACTTGTTACCCATCCCGCTAGCCCGGGAAAGGTCATTTCGGCGCTGGGGGCGGAGTCGTTTTGCGCTGGCTTGGGTTTGGTATTCATGTGCGCGTTTTCCGTGGTTGTCGTATGTTTCGTTAGTTGGTGTGGGGGTGGTCTACGCGTCTGTCTCCTGAGCTCGGTATACAGCCAGAATAGGATCTCACAACCCTCCAAATTGACCATTTCAGTCCCACCTTAGACGCGATGATCTCGAACATCTTGTTCTTTTTCATATATGCGTTAAACTCGTTTATATAAAAGTGATCGAGTGGGGGGTTCCTGCCTATGCCTTAGCGTACTCGCCTTTTTCCGCAGCCTCACGACAGATCCACGTTATATTTAAGCCTTGGCCAGCGATGAACTAGAATCTGCCAAGGCGAGACATAGTGTATAGCTTCATTATTGTAGCTAAAAACTGTAACATCTCCGTGAGGTGTATGTGCGTATAGCTGGATCATGGTTCATGGAGGCCGAGTTGCCCAAACTACTCTCTTTGATGGCGCATCAGGTAATATCAAATTTTTTTAGCTGTTGCCGATTCTTCGCGGCATTGTATCCCCTTAAGTGGGCGGAACTATGTGGCACGTGACAAGTGTCGCTTCCGCGCTACCCTTGACATCTAGGCTGCCGGGATCAATTCCTGGGTCGTGAGTCCCCGGGCCACCCAATGTCCTTGCCATCCCTCTCCGGGTACTGACGTTAAATGGTACTCTTGTGGTCCCTTGTATACGTCCTGGAAGGAAATAGAAAAACATGATTTGAACACGGGGTCTGCGCCTCGCCGCCATTTCATTGTAATAACTTCCATCACCTTTCAGTGTTGGACATTCAAATGCTCACTTTTCTTGGCGAATGTACAAAGTGGAAGAGATGCGTACCGCATCCCAAAAAGGGATTGATCACGCCAATGCTTTATCCCTTTTATCGCTTTTATCATAAGGCGATAAAGAACACTATGCCGGAGAGAAGATCAAGGTTCGAACGGCCCCCGGTTCGTCTAAAGAGCACAAGAAGAGAGCAGCGAATGGCAGCAACTCTACACTGAACAGCCGACCACTGCAGTGTAAAGGATAAAAATTCTTTCTCAAGCAATAACGTCTGTTATCGGGTGCGATGAGTGACGGTGTTGCGTGGCGGGGGGGCGATCTGATGCGCTAATTTTTCCATACGCTCTTCATGGAGTCTACTAGCCGTCAAAAACTTAGCTGGTACGTCCGTGGTACCATGTCTATTCGCGCTAGGAAAGAAGTTTGGTCGTAAGGTATATAGGATGGGTAGGATGTGGTTTTGGAATGTCGTCTGCAAATATTTCAGGCTCAAACGCTCCATTTTCCTTGGGGTTGCGTCCGTTGCCCGTTTGGTTTGTTGTGGGTGCGTCTATTGTGGCATAGCCGTGAGCGGTTTCATGAAGTTAAATGGAACCATTGTACGTCATCAGGTTGGAGGCCTTTCCAGCCAGACCTCCAGCGCATGAAGGGTCAGTCTACAAAAGACGTCCAATGATTCCGAAACTCCTCCGGTCCATCGTGCTCACTGCCTTCGAGGCACATACTTTCTGAATTGCTCAATGAAATTGGTTCTGCGATTCCATTAGTAGAGAATCACAGAACGGCGCTCATGTCCTCAGGTGGGGTGGCATTCAAAACAGGACCGGTGGTAGGTGACGCTAGGACGGAAGCATCATGAAAACAACCAACTGCTTATATATCCCATCGAGTCACTTCTCCTTCTCTGAGCCAACGTCCATTAAACTAAAAAGACTACTTTTATGAAACGCCGCCCAAACGCCCCCCCCCCTCCCCCCTCTAATCGACGTGAGCGCCCACAGAAAGTACATAATAAGAGGATAGGGCTGGTTTTCTTGATGAGAAAAGCTCCATCGCTGAAAGCTAGAAAAGGAAGTCACATAGTGAATAGAAAAATGTCACTCGAAAGCTGAGGATGGCAGAGCACTTAGAATGAGCTGTTCTTTGAAGCACGTGGTCAAGGTGGTAGTCTTTGAAAATTCAAGAAAATTTATGAGCCGGCAAGTAGTCGCACTGATTTATGGGCTCAGATTGCAGCTCGTCAGTTGCTCTGTCTTCGAAACCATTCAGTCCAATGAGGTCACGTATTCCATTCAAGTTTGAAATTTAAGCCTCACTCTGTTTTCTTTTGTATCCCATGACATAGCAGAACGGAGGATATGGAAGCGAGCACCTTGAGAGGCCAACATCCTGCCAGTAAGAACGCATATCTTAGGATGAAATCCGGAGAGCGAGTGAGTTGTTTTTTCGTAGTTGAAGCTTCAGAATAGAAGAAATAATAGCCTAACGCGTAAACTGAAAACCGGATCTGCGTTTCTCCTTTCGCAGCTTGCCATTAGAAAGCCTCGCAAAATAAACATAGAATATTCAACAAAAATAGAAGGAAGTAGAAGAAAATTAGAAGTATTCGCCCCAGCGAAAGCTACTGCACTGAGAATCAGAAAGTTACTCCTCCAGAATTCTTTTTTCTTCCCTATGAATCCCGGAGAATTGATTAAAGGTGGAGTTAACAAAGAAAAGAGTCCACAATAAATCAAGGTAGAGTTGGTCACTAGTGCAGAGATGAAGCAAAAACCAAGAAAAAGTGCTCAGAACTCGAGAATATCGACCGCTTCCTTGCCCGTTGACTTGGCTGGTTGACGCGTCTCTCGCGCTGATCTCTTCAACGATGACGCTCGTTAACTGCTCAACCGCCAAAGCCAGATGGCGAGAGTGTGGGCGGGCAGTGGCGCGAGTGGCGCGAGGACAGCCATACTAGACCGCAGGGACATGCTCTTCGCTGAGAAACGTGTGCCGCTTAGGGAGGTCCGAGTCTTTCCACAAAACAGTTTTCCCTTCTTTGAACTACAACCTTATGGTGGGATCCCGTTTTAAATCTCTATGTACCCCCACCGAACCCTCAGTACCGTTCGAGCTACCCATTTAAGTGATGCCTTGGTCAGACTGGCACAGTATGTCAAGCGCTACTTCCTTGTGTTTGCTTCGAATTGAGATCAACGGAGCTCCTGCCCGTTTAAAAAGGGTTCATCGGAGGCAAGCACCCTGTTTTATTCATTTTATTGTATGCCCTTATCTAGTTTAGAACTCGCGATGAATTTTGTGATTAGTTCGAATGACGAAGATTTTTTAGAGCCCCTCAGATTTTTTAGAACTCGAGGTCGAACTTCTATAGAGCAACTTTTGAAAGAGTAGGGGTGGATACGGGTGTAACGGCCGCGGCACCGATGAGATAAACACCGTGCCAGGGAAGTATTGTAAGACAGGTTGGTTTAAATGCGTTCAAATCACTCAGTCCATCCTGTTTTCAAAGACGTCTACCGTGGGCGTTTCACTAAAGAGAGACGAGTCGTTATCCCTGGCTGTACTTATCACCTAATACCAAATTGAAATTACTGATAATATGCAAAAATTGATGGCATTGAAAGGGATTTTGGAGAATTCTCAACAAAAACCGGCATGATCCATGGTGAGACCCTTGGAATTCTTCAGGGACCCACATTGTGACGGATGTTGCAAACCAGCAAGTAAACGCGCAGAACGCGCAGCAGTGAGTGAGAGCCAGCCTACAACCCGCGAAGCATAACTTTAGCACAAAGCGGAATCGTTTGCTTTCTGCTGCTAACTATCGCTCAAGCAAAGCCCCGGGATCACAACTATTGGGCTACAGTGCTTGTAAGTGACAGTGGAGCTATAATTTGTAACAACAAGAATGGAAAAACGGGATAAACCCGACAAGCACGAAAAGCCCCTTCTTCTTAGTAACGGCGGAGCAAAATATTTAGCATTAATAGTACTTGTGTGGGGTCAATGGTGTTGGATGGGGCCAATGCTGCATAGCTCGAGATTTAGCGCTTCGATCTTGTTAAGTCGTGGTGCTAAGTGGGTAAATGCTAAATATAAATAATATAGAATAATAATAAATAACCATAACAATATATCATAAAATGAAATAAATAATAAATCTCGCTTGCATTGCTACCCCTTATTTCTCGTACAAGAACTTTTGCTTGTCAGAATCGTGACTTTGCTTTGTACGCCAGGAGTGCGCAGGAGTAATCGTAGGCGGTAGCTCTAATGGTTAAGAGTTGTCACTATACAACGCAAGTGGGCTGAACCCGAACCTCGTCAAAGGTCATGGATCGGGGACACTGTTGTCGTCAAGGAAATCGAAGATCACGAAGGCCGGACACGTCATGCGAAATGCAGTGACCGTTGGACCAGAGCAGCTAGTGAATGTATCCCTCGAAGCGTCCAGCGAACACGCACCCATGCACCATCAAGATGACTCACTTTTTACAAAGCTGTACGAAAGAGTGGGCGCCACTTCTTCCTCGAGCAAAGATGATTCAGTGGTTCTGGCACGTCACATGGACAAGCGAAGATTGGTGGTGCTGGCTTTAAGAACTTGATGAGCATCCGAGCTACAGGTGACGCGAACGATGAAGACGCCATTTTTTTTAGTTTCACCACGTGCGATCTTGCACACTTTGCAACCGAATCTATTGTTCAGCGCAACCTTCCGCACACGCCTACTTCCACTCCATGCAGCTTGTGAACATATCAGAAATAGAAAACAATCAGCTCTCGAGCATTCAAATTTTCCACGGCACATCTAAGACATGCCTAAGAGAAATGAATTGTGTAGGCCCGGCAGCGTTACCGCATTTGGCTGACGAAATGAAATGCGTTTGATCGAAGTTCCAGGGAGAGGCCTGAGTCATAATAAGCATAATTAAGAACAAAAACTAATGCAGAGTCACATGGTGTCTGCGTCAGTCTCCATATTCATTATCGTTCGAAGAAAAATGATTCTGACGATGTTCCACTTTGGGATAGCTGAACCATTAGTTACGCTACTTTCAGAAGTACAACCAAGGAAATGTGATGTAATACCCTATGGAATTCAAAAAGGTATGACGCGCTTGCTCCCCCGCAGCCCACTCTTGAGATGGCCTCGGAACTAGCGAGTTGGGGGCAATTTTTGGGGAAGATGAATCGGAGTACTCCAACTCTGAGGAATATACGATGGCAATTTATATTGAAAACCAGGCTATACGCTTCTGGTTTTTTTCCTAAAAGAATAGCCTCTGCATTAGCTTCTCAAATTTTTAATATACAACTGAGGCGTATGCTACCTGAGCTTTTAAGTCGTGTAATTTGATTGATTTTTGAACTTCATTACATATCTTATATAATATCCAGACTTCATTATATCTTATAATATATATTCAAGTCTTGCTAAGGCCCTCAAATAAAAAAGCACAAAGGTTGATTTGTATTAAGAAGTAAAATTCTTACAGCAAGAAAATGAAACAAAGAGGCGCAAACCATTCGGCCCACTCTAATCCCTTTTGAGATGCTTATTCTATTCTACTTTCATTCAAAATCGTAATGACACTTTGGAGGCTATTCGACCTATTTGTGCAACAATTTCCCAGACCAGACCTATGCAACAACTTCACAGACTCTTGGAGAGCCGCGTAATCTGCTCCTAAACCACCCCCCCCCTTCTGCATGAGGACTTTGAATTTAAATGAGCTCAGTATCATTAAAATTGTCCTGATCATCAATAAAAGACTAGAATACCCGGCTCACTAACGGACAGCCATGTTGATCTCATCTTCACAGATCTATGCTGATACAACCCGCGAAAACCTGCTGTACTCAAAGAAACGTAAACAGAGGAAAAGAGAGCATGACCTCACACGACAGTTTGAGTATGAAATTAGTTTTTCGAGTTCTAGTCATGCCCAAGTGAATATCAGCACCAGTAACGTAAACTGCAAAAGGACCCATCCAATAGATTTGCGTAAAATTTTGGAATTTAGCTTCTGGAAATGAAAAGGCTGCACCGACAGATACGACCGTAGATGAAAGTACAACATTTTGTATGGAAGTAATAATTCAGATCAGTTCAGTACCAGCAAGCTAGTGGGCCAACGAGCTCTCTGGAATGCGCAATGCCATCTATTTTCGTAGATCATTGCAGAGGCATGGGCATATTATTGTCTACATATTGTTATCCTGCAAACTATTCAGAACAGTTGAAAGCTATGCTGAGGTTCAAATCATACTATAAAAAGGTTCAAGGCTTGTCTTGTGACGAGCTTGGGGTAGCCTTTTCTTGGATAGGCAATTTTATCGATTTGAAAGGATTTCATCTCTAGAATGATGGAGTCTGAACGATTCAGAAAGCTGTTGCGATTGTTACTGCAGTTCTAAATTGAGAAGAACATGGAGGTGGTATAAGTTTGACTGAGCTGGTTGCAATTCATCAAGTGCTGTTGCATACACAGGGAGATATCGTAGAAATGGAGGAGCCCTCGGGAACGAGATGCGATCCTCGAGATGGACCGCTACGCTCTTCTCCTAAGATAGTTCCGCCCTGTGCAAGAAAATACACGGTACACATTGATACAATCCCCGCTTCCGAGACATAATAACATCCAAAGGTTTTTCGGGCCGAAAAATATCGGGTTTCGCGTGTTACAATACTTACAGATCTGTCTGCTCGTCACCTCAAAGTTCTTATAGCAGACACATCGAATGGAAGCACATTCACTGTACATTTGACGCTACACCAACCCTTTGGAAAAGGGGAGGGTTAGTTTGTTGGGAGACTTTGCAGAAGAGACTTCATCATTCCGGAAGTCTGAGCTTGAAGTAATCGAAGGAATGTTTCACAAGAATGTGGATTGTGAACAAAACTTTTGCCCCAGACGGGACTCGAACCCGCACCTTCTTGCTTCCCGGGCAAGTGCGCTAAAGTCAAAATCAAAAAAATCAAAATCGAAGGGATATTGCCAAAGTTTTCTTCAGTGAATATGTTCGAGAAGTGAAGGGCATTCGTCTGTTCTACAACTGACTTTTTTTAGAATAACTC